>PJEM01006022.1:0-109962 GCA_004023845.1 Helogale parvula | reverse complement strand
AATACATTTTAGCTTCATCCACATTATTGCAAATGGCAATAATTGATGGGTGAGTAATATTCCATAATGTATATATACCACATCTTCTTTATCCATTCATCAGTCAATGGATGTTTGGCCTTTTTCCATATTTGGCTATTGTTGGTAGTGCTGCTCAACATTGGGGTGCATGTGCCCCTTTGAATCAGAATTTTTATATCCTTTGTAATATCTGGTAGTGAAATTACTGGGCCATAGGGTAGTTCTATTTTTAACTTCTGAGGAAACTCCATACTGTTTTCCATAATGGCTGCACCAGTTTGAATACACATTCCTCTTAAGCTCACATAGAATAGTTACCAAGGTATACCACATTTTGGGCCAAAGAACAAAACTTACAAATTTTTAAGAATAGAGATTATACGAAGTATGTCCTTAAACCACATGTAATTGAATTTGAAGACACTTGTTGGGATGAGCTCTGGGTGTTGTATGGAAGCCAATTTGACAATAGACTATATTTAAAAAAAAAAACAATAAAAGGAAGATAGCTAGAAAACCCCCAAATTTTGGAGATTAAACAAAACACTTATAAATAACACACGAGTTAGAGAAAAATGCTCAAGAAAAATTTAAAAGGCATTTAAAAATAAATGAAAATAAAATTATATCTAATCAGAATTTGTGGGATGCAGTAAAAGGAGTGCATAGAGGAAAATTTATAGCATTAAGTACATATACTAGAAAAGAAGAAAATTCTAAAATCAGTAACCTACTTTCCACCTTAGAAAACTAAGACAGAAGCACAAATTAGGCAAAAACAACAAGAAGGAAGGACATAATACAAAATTAGAGCAAAGTTCAATGAAATTACAAATAGGTAAACAGTAAAGAAAATCAACAAACCAAACATTGGTTCTCTGGAAAATGGAATAAAAGCAATAAACCTCCGCAAGATTAACCAGGAAAAATACAAGACACACTTACCAAATTCAGATATGGAAGAGAGGTCATTATACTTATCACATGTACATTAAAAGGATAATAAAAAATACTATAAACAACCATATGCCCACACATTTGATAACTTAAAATGGATCAATTCCTTGTTAGACAAAAACTACCAAAACTTACACAAGGAAAAATAGATTATCTAAATAGACTTATATCAATTAAAAAAAGGGAATCAATAATTAATAACCTTCCAAAAGACAAAGCACCAGCCCCAGCTGGTTGCACTGATAAATTATATTAAATTCTATTTAACAAAGTGATCCCCAACTCTACAATCTCTTCTTAAAACTAAAAGAGAAAAGGGGCTCCTGGGTGGCTCAGTTGGTTAAATGTCCAACTTCCATTCAGGTCATGATCTCGCCTGAGTTGGAGCCCCAGGGCCGACTCAGAGCCTGGAGCCTGTTTTGGATTCTGTGTCTCCCTCTCTCGCTGCCCTCCTTACCCTCCCAAAAATAAATAAACATTTAAAATTAAGAAAAAAACAACTGGAAGAAAAGAATTTTTAGCTCATTCTATGAGGCCATTACTACATCAATGCCAAAATTAGATAACGGCACTTCAGGAAAGAAAAACTAGAGAACAATGATATCTCATGAACATGGATGAAAATATCCCCAACAAAATATGAGCAGTTACATACTACAATATGTAAAACAATTATACATCACAATCAAGTGGGATTTACTCCATATACGGAAAGTTGGTTCTACATTAATATCAATCATTGTTATCCATCACATCAAGAGACTGATGAAGAAAAATTATATGGCCATGTTAATTGACACAGATAAAACAAAACCCAAACCCCGTTCTAATAACATCTCTTAGCTAATTTGGAATAAGTGGAACTTTCTCTTTGCATGATAAAGAACCCTATAAAACCCTTAAAGCTAACATCATACTTAAAAGAAAAAAAAATAGACACTTTCCCCCTAGGTTTTAGGATG
Source organism: Helogale parvula (assembly GCA_004023845.1). NCBI lineage: Eukaryota > Metazoa > Chordata > Mammalia > Carnivora > Herpestidae > Helogale > Helogale parvula. The sequence goes on along the minus strand of PJEM01006022.1, from coordinate 108,022 downwards.
AGGCAGGATTGTCCTAGCTCACTACTTCTATTCAACATTACATTATAAGTTTTATCTAATAAAAAGATTTTTTGATGGAACACATATAAGATAAAAAGATTCGGAAGGAAGAAATAAAACTGTCTTTTCCACGGATAGCAGATTGTCTATGATGAAAACCTTTGTTAATCTACAAATTCAAAATCCTGGAACAAATAAGCAATTATAACAAGACTGCAAGATACAAGGCCAAAGATACAAAAGCCAGTTGCTCCTATAAAGCGGCAATGAATATTTTGAATTTGAAATTTTAAAAATATAATTTTAATAGTACCAAAATATAATTTATGAAATACTTAGGCATAAATCTAACAAAATATATACATGATCTATATGCAGAAAAGTGCAGTTCCCTGAGTTATTTTGTAGAAATTAACAAATTGATTGTAAAATTTATATAAAAAGACAAAAGACCTAGAATAGGCAATGGTATAATAAAGAAAGAAAAGATGTGTGAAACACAAGACCCAATCTCATGCTTGTTTTAAATCCACAGTAATCAAGGCAGCATAGTACTGGCTAAAGAACAGACATATAGATCAATTAATATAGACCCGAGAAATGCACCCAAGAAAATATATTGACAGAGGAGCAATTCAATTGAAAAAAAGATATCCTTTTCAACAAATCGTGCTGGAACAGCTGGACATTCATACACACACACACAAAAAGAACCTACATACAGAATTTACACTTTCCTTAAGAATTAACTCAAAATATATCATAGAAGTTTATGAAAAATCTAAAACGTCTAGAAAAAAACAAAAATATACGTAAGCTTCAGTTGGGCAATAAGGTTTTAGATATAATACAAAATTTCAACCCATGAAATAAAAATGTAATTTGCACTGTATTAAAAAAAAAAACGAACATCTGCTCTATGAAAAATACTGTTAAGAAACTTTTAAAAGACAAGTCACGGACTGGGAGAAAAAATTTGCACAACCCATATCTGATAAAGGACTTGCATCCAAATTACACAAGGAATTCTTAAAATTCAAAGAAAACAAACAATCCAAATCAAAATGGACCAAAAGCCTAACCATATATCTCACCTAAGAGAGTAATACATGTATGAAAAGATGCTCAACATCATTTGTCATCAGTGAGTTATAAACTGATATACAATGAGATATCACTACACACCTATTAGAATGGCTAATTAAAAAAACCTGACAACACTAATTGCTGGGGGGGGCAGGGATGCACAGCAACAGGAACTTTCATTCCTTGCTGGTGAGATTGCAAAATGGTCTTTCACTGTGAAAGACAGTTTGACAGTTCCTTACCAAGCAAAGCATAGATTCGCCATGTAATTCAGTTATGACATCCTTAGGCTTCTACTCAACTGATGTGAAAATCTATATCTCCACACACAAAAACTTCTTGTAAAAGTGTTTACCAGCTTTATCACCAAAAACTGGAAACAAAATCTCCTTCAATAGATGATATACCTAACAGGGTAAACAAACAGTCATATTTCCATACAATGGAATTTGACTCAAAAATAAAGAAGGGTCCCCTCGGTGGCTCAGACACTTAAGCAACCAACTCTTGATTTCAGCTCAGGTCACGATCTCACAGTTCATGAGATCAAGCCCCTCCTTAGGCTTTGCACTGACAGCAGCTAATTATTGGACTGGAGCAGGAAATATAAACTATAACCCTGGAGTCCCTTGCAGTGCCTAAAAGTAAGAGAAAAACAAAAGAAAACAAAGCTGGGCTTAACTTCAAAAGCTCCTGATGGCCAAAGTTGATAAATTTGATGGACCAGTCAGGTGCTTTAGCCAGTAAAATGCTCTTGTGAATGAATGAATAAACTAACAGAATCTTCTAAATTACCTCCATCACTCCACTTGTCACTAAACTGCAGCTCCCCTAGTGATAGAACATAACTTCCTTCCCAGCATTCATCATCATTAAAAAATGAATGCTGTTTGTATGGTCTTTGGACACCATAAGAATCTTAGAATCACGCACAGACCTGAGAATACTGTAGACCTATGAAAGTAAATAAAAAGTATAAATCATTTAGGAAAAAATGTTTAGCAAAACTAAACATAAAAATCAATATTCTGTGTCTATGACCTATTCTAAAATGGCTCTCTTCAGACAACGGAAAGTTATTCTAAAGCACCATGATGCAAGGTCAACGCTTCAGTCAGAATCAAAGTCTCTCCAGATTTTTAGGCTGGCAATTTGTCCTGCAGCCTCAATTCTCTGATGGGTCTGAGAAGTAATTGATTTTCAGTTTGTCCAGCTTTTTCTTGTTATAAGGACAAGAGGAGAATTTACAGATATCTTACATATTAGGCCTTGTCCCAGTCCATCTGAGCAGCTATAACAGAATACTATAGACAACCAACCATTATTTCTTACAATTTTGGAGACTGAGAAGTCCAAGGTCAAGATGCCAGCATGGTCACACTCTTATGAGGGACCCAGTTCTGGTTCACAGCTGGCACCATCTTACTGTGTCCTTAAATGGTGGAAGAGCCTAGGGACCTCTCTGGAGCCTCTGTTATAAAGCATTAATCCCATTCAAGAAGGTTCCGCTCTCATGACTCGAACATCTCCCAAAGTCCTACTTACAAATATCACGACATTGGGCATTAGCATTTTAAGGTCACCATGAAATCAGTTTGTAGTTCTGCAATATTTATATTCTAGATCAGTGACTGGGTTAAAATGGAGTGAAAAGGAACCTTTTATATGTAACTCTATACACTAGAAATAACAGATGTGGTGATACATTAATTCTACAATTTGAACTATTATCTAAACCAGCATATGTCAAAGTCTGGTCCCAGGACTAGTGGTATTAGCCTCACCTGAAAACTTGTTAGAATTGCACAATCTTAGCTGCCACCTGAGACCTACTGAATCAGAAACTCAGGAGGGCCGATCCAAAAAATCTTCATTTTAACAAGCCCTCCAGGCGCTTCTGGTGCTATCTCAAGTTTGAAAACTACACATCAACACTAAATTATAATTGCAGCTGTAACTGGAATACAGTTATAATTTTCTAATTAATCTTTAGCTTTGTACCTGTTGTTAAAAAGAAAATGTTGCTCAATTAGTCATTATTAATGATTCTATTACCCTGGAGATTATATCAAGCAGTCACAAAATAAGTTCCCAAAATCATACAAGGGTTGAAGGTGCAAAAATAGAATGACAAATATACAAGGTTCCATTTTTAAGATAAAATTTTGTTAATTAAAACATTTACAAATTTATTTTGATTTTTAGACTTTTCATCTTGAAATAAATTCTTACTTGCAATAGTACAAATAATCTCAATATGCCTTTCCTCCAGCCAGCCCAACAGCTAATACTTCACATACACATACTGCAATAGTCATATCCGGAACACTGAAAATACCATTAAGTCATCTGCAAACCTTACTCAAGTTTCACTAACTGTCACATTAATGTCCTTTTTCAGATCCAAGATCTAACCAAGACTATACATTGCATTTAGTTGCTATGTCTGTTCAATCTCCTCTAATTTTGGAGAGTTCTTTGTTGGTCATGGCCTTGAAACTTTTGAAGTGTGTAGGTCAGCCAGATATTTTGTACCATATCCTTCAGTTTAGGTTTGTCAGATATTTCCTTGTGATTAAATTCAAGTCATGCATTTTTGACAAGAATACCACTGATTATGCCTTCTCAGTGCATTATATCAATATTACTATGGGTGCTGTTTTCTTTATCACTTGGTTAAAGTGATGTTTTCCATGTTTAGCCATGTGCAGTTACTATTTTTTCCTTTAAGATTAATAAGTATCTTATGGGACAAAAACTTAGCAACTATGGAAATGTTCTCTTTCTCAGGATATTTTTTCCATTAATTTTAGGATCCACTGATGACTCTTGCCTGCAATAATTATTACTAGTAGTCACCAAATAGTAATTTTTTAAAATTCCATTTATTCTTCATTTATTAATTCCAATTCTACTCTAATTAAGAGCTATGCCTTACCTACCTTTACTTCTGTATTCATTTATATATTTGCACCAGCATAAGCTCATTAAAATTTATTTTATTTTATGGGTTATACTCCGCCACTATCATTATCAGTTTTGGTGCTCAACTTGTCCTGATGCAGCCGCCTGGAACTCCACGTTGGCTCCAGTGTCCTTCCAATGCGCTGGCATTATTGCTCAAGCATTTGCTTCCTTTCCGATGCCACTTCTCATCTCAGTTCATTTTGTACTTTCTCCATCCCATCTCTTGTCAGTCGCCTCTCCAAAAAGCACTAGTTGATTTTACTAAAGAATAATATTTAGGGGAATGGGATTAAAGAGTATACTTACCATGCTGATAAAGGTAAATTTTAAATTTTTTTTAAAGAATAATATTTAGAAGCTAAGATCTAGGCATGAGGTATGCTTTTTGCCACTAAGGGTCCTTGCTTCTAGGCCCTCTCAATGGAGAGAGGTAAGAAATGCATGCACCTATGTCATTTTCTATATCTAGCTCTATGTACATATGAAATCATCATTAATACTGATACCTCCACTTCCAACCAAACATTACATGGTTCATTCTAGCTATAACCTGCTCCTGATTTATAACTATTGCCCATGGAAAAAAGAAATCTGGCTCTCATTATCCACATTGTACTTATTTTTTTCTCAGTTCCAGAATACACATAGTTTCAGAACTGCTAACACAAATCTTCGGTAGAAAATAAATTTACAGTCTAGAGTTTGTGTGAGCAGTGCATTCAGACAAACATATTATAAAGTCCCTAATGTTTTTCACTTAATTATATATTTCTGGAAGTTTGTATTGCTATTTAATATATTGGTGAACATCACCAGGTCCATAAACCCCCATTTGGGTCTAAAATTTTCCTCTTTTGGTGACTAGTTATATAAAATTACATAAAATTATGTGTCTTTCATATTTCATGTTATTAAAGATTTCTTTATTTTTCTATTTTTTCCTCTCATTTTTATTTTGAAAAGAGAACAAATTGCAAGAGCATATAGTAAGTTCTAAAGGTCAGGGACGTTTTTTTCTTTTTCTACTGCAGCCCCAGTGTCTGGAACAGAACCTGACATATACTAGCCACTCAATAAAAATTGGTTGACTAGAATTTTCAAATAATTATGCAAGCATTTGCGTAACAATGTCAAGTCTGCCAAAATTAAGCTGTTGGTAGACAAGCAATCACCACTAGGTGACAGTATAAAACATTTATACCTTAATTAATGAACAAATTGTTCAAAGTTGGCCCCTAAAAGGCAAGTTAGGGATGTTCCTATATAATACACATAGCTTGATTTGTGAAAATCTGGAGGTACCCCTATAAGAAAATCATTAAATGTATAAACCTACTAAGTGCTCATCTGTGACAACAGAATGAACATTTTAGGAATAGTAGCTCTGTTAGAAAAAAAAAATGAATTGGGCCTTGGAGAGCTGTGTCTTTAGTATTGAAGGACGGCACTGCTAAAGCCACAGGCGTGACTTGAGGATTCTTACATTGAAGTTAAGTCATTGCCAAGTTCAAAAGGGAAACAACGCGTAGGGAATGTTGGTACTGTTGTGTCTCTTTTTCAAGAAATTAGGAAACTGACATGAGAACTCAAACTCATCTAATTCACAGGGCTATTGTGATTCCAGAATCCAGGCTTTTTCTCACTACTTAACTCACCTTGATGCTCCTAAATTCTTAGAGAACAAAAGTTGAACTGAAAATAGTGCCTAAAGTTGCCCCAATATTGATCTTTTGGAAAACTGGACTTGTAGCTGATTTTGTTTTAATCTAAAATTATTTGTCAAGTTATTTGTTTTTAAGAATGTTGACTGTTTTGGGGCACCTGGGTGGCTCAGTAGGTTAAACCTCTGATTTCAGCTCAGGTCATGATCTTGTAGTTGGTGAGTTCCAGCCCTACATCAGGCTTTGCACGGCAGTGTGGAGCCTGCTTGGGATTCTCCCTCTCCCTCTCTGCCCTTCCTCCGCTCACATGTGGTCTTTGTCTGTCTGTCTCTCTCTCTCTCAAAATAAAGAAATAAACTTAATAAAACATAATGTGACTGTTTTACAATTATATGAATTACTCTACATGAGTTTCATTCTTACCTCTTAATAAAGAAGAGCTCTAGTTGGTCACTGTTTTGAAGAGAAATTTAAAACATGAGAGTGAAACTAAAGCATTCCTTCACCTTTCAGTGTTTCTTCTTCAGTGAAAACACAGTCTATTTGAATAAAGTGTGTTTTGAATTCTACTTTCTAGGTACTCCTAGAGAAAAGAGATGACTTCACTGGTATTTGAAATGGCTTTTCTTTGAAGGCTTCAAATATGTTGTACAATCTGCTGAATTATTTTTTTTAATGAGAAATGAGATACATAAAATATATTGTTTAGATGTACTCTCTCTGAGAGTAAAATTGATTGTTTTAAGGAAATCAATCTCTAACAAATTAAATATGACTTTAATTAAACATCTCTAAAAGCCAAAAACCAATTGTTAGACAGGATATAAAGTAGAAATAACCAGAGTTTCATTATTTTAGGTCGTTTATTATTAAACCTCAATGTGTTTGTCTTAACTAAGCTTTTCAATTTTCATTAACATCATTTGCCTATTTCTGAAATGATTATGTACTTGGAATTTATAATATTTGAGTTGTATACTTTGAGCAGAGAACTTAGTGTTTTTGTCTAATTACAGCTATAACCATGTACCAGAGAATACCTAAAGACACAGATTATTAGGAAAATTTCTAACTTTTAATGAATCTTTCTCATGATTCTTCCATTAATTGCTGTATTTTTAATAATTACACACCCTCCTTAATAGGACAGTGAGAAAAAAATATGGCAAAGGCTTTTATGAGAAAAAAATATTCCAAACTGGAATAATATTATTTGTTTATATGAATTTCTGTCTTAATAAATATAAGTATACTAAATATATAATTTTAAATAATATGTAATAAGAATAACATATACTAGTAAATAAAATGTGATAAATAGGAACATACAGTTATTGAAAGATTGATGTTAATTATATCAATCATAAACACATGCTTTGACATATATCATGTACTTCACAATATAGATATAACACATTTCAATAAACTAGTGTCTATATTATGGAAGCATTAACTTGATATTTTTTAAAAGATAAGTTCATACACTGGGTTTTTAACAACCTATTTTGGGGGCACCTGGGTGGCTCAGTTGGTTAAGTGACCGACTTCAGCTCAGGTCACGATCTTGCAGTTCATTAGTTCAAGCCCTGCATCCGGCTCTGTGCTGACAGCTCAGAGCCTGGAGCCTGCTTTGGATTCTGTGTCTCCTTCTCTGACCCTCCCCTGCTCATGCTCTGTTTCTCTCTTTCTCAATAAAAAGTTTTAGAAAAAGAAACCAACTTACTTTCTGAAGGACATAGCAAATTACTTAAAATAATTGAATGAATTGGGGCATCTGGTGGCTCAGCCAGTTAAGTGTTCAACTTTGGCTCAGATCATGATCTCATGGCTCATGGGTTCAAGCCTAGCATTGGGCTCTGTGCTGACAGCTCAGAGTCTAGTGCGTGCTTCAGATTCTGTGTTTGCCTCTCCCCTGCCCCTCTCCTACTCACACTGTCTCTCTTTCACTCTCTCAAAAATAAATAAACATTAAAAATTTTTAAATAAAAATATAATTGGATGAATTATAAAACTATAGACCATTTATCAATAATAATTAAAAATAAAATTATACTCATCTATTATGTGCTATGAGTATGTCTTAGTGTAAATAGAAAAACTGTCTGCAGTACTGAACAATTAAAATGTTGGGATTAAAAAAATTTTTTTTCCAAAGCTTTAACTTGCTATAATAAATGTTTTGAATAAACAGTAGTTCAAATTTGCCATGTGTTTATATGTATTTGTAGCTATATATGCGTATGTGTATATATATATATGTTTGTATATATGTGTTTGTGTGTGTGTGTGTGTGTGTGTGTATATATATATATATATATGCACACATTCTGAATCATTTGAATGTAAGCTGCAGGCATCATGATACTTTATCATTAAATATTTATGCATGCATCTGCTAAGAATAAGAAGTTGCTTCTACATTTTCACAACACTGTGACAATTAATTTTAAGTATTAACTTGACTGGGCCACAATGCCTAGATATCTGGTTACCATTATGGATACCCTTAGGGTGTTTCTGGATGAGATTTATATTTAAATCAGTAGACTTCAATGGATAAAATGGGTGAAGCTGGTCAAAAGGGGGAAAAAATAAGCAGTCTAAGAGCAATGGAGATAAAGCATAAAATAGATTAAACAATGTAAGATTTAGAAAAGTCACATAACCAACTGGTGACTCAGTTGGTTAAGTGTCTAACTTCAGCTCAGGACACGATCTTGTGGTTCATGGGTTCGAGCCCCATGTTGGGCTCTGTGCTGACAGCTCAGAGCCTTGAGCCTGCTTCCAATTCGGTTTCTCGCCCTCTCTCTGTCCCTCCCCTACTCACACACTCTCTCTCTCTCTCTCAAAAATAAATAAATATTAAATAAAAAACATTTTTTAAAAAAGAACAGTCACATAATAAAATAGAAGACAAAATTTGTTGGATGGCTTTTAGGTGAATGTCAACAGTATATGTGTCCTGGGGGCAAGGGAGTGTCTCCAAGGGCTGAAAGAGCTTTGCTAAGCCAACTCCAGCCTGCAGGTTCCACCACCATCCTCCTTCCCCTTCCACAGTCTTGGCCCCTAACTCTTCTTCTGGGGAACACTTTACTAAGAATGAACCAGCAGTAGTAATCTTCATAATCATGTCTATAAAATAGAGGAAACTATGTTTGTGTCTTGCAAATTTACCATTGCTTCAATTTGCTAAAATATTATTTCAGTAAGAATACCAAAATAAACATGTCAAACGTCTAGTCTTCAAAAATGCAGCTTTTTAAATTTGGTGCTAAGTGTGAATTCTCTCTCCTTATTCTTAAGACACCTTTCACATTGTGCTTTCAGCGTCAGTAAAAATAAAAACACACACACATACACAAAACCTCAAACCAATAAAACAGCAACACCCAATGTGTCTTTCTCTAATACACCTGTGTTTTCAACAAGTCTTGCTGACACTCGGTGCCCGCGGGCATGCATGTCTGTGCGCGTGCACGCATGCATTTGACGCCCACGAGGTCTGTATTTGAGCTCTGGTTCCTACGGTGCACAGCCTACCTTCCAACAGTAGTTACAGTGTTTCAGTCTGTTTGGGCTGCTCCAACAAAGTACTAAAGACCGGGTATCTTATAAGCAGCAGAAACCTATTTCTCACAGTTTTGGAGTCCAGAGTCTGAGATCAGGGTGCCAGCATGGCTGGGTGAGGGCCTTCTTCCGGGTCACAGATTGCTGTCTTCCCGCTGTGTTTCATGAGGGAAAGACAATTAAAGAGGTTTCTGAAGACACTTTTATAAGGACACTATTCCCATTCATGAGATTCCACCTAGGGTATGACCTAAATCATCTCCCAAATTTTCTCCCATCCTACTATCATTAAAAAAAAAAATGAGTTGGGGCACCTGGATGGCTCAGTCAGTTGAGCATCTGACTCTTGATTTCAGCTCCAGTCATGATCCCAGGGTTGTGGGATGGAGCCCCATTTGGGCTTCATGTTGAGCATGGAGCCTGCTTAAGATTCTCTCTCCTTCTGCCTCTCTACCTCTGAGTGTGTGCACATGCACTCTCTTCCTCTCTCTCTACAATAGGTTCGAAATAAAGTAGATTATGCTCTATAATGTGGGTGGGCCTCATCTAATCAGTTGAAGGCCTGAATAGACCAAAAGGCTGTGGGCACCTGGGTAGTTCAGTTGTTTAAGCATCTGACTTTGACTCTCAGGTCATGATCTCCCAGTTCAGGGGGTCAAGCCTTGCATCAGGCTCTGTGCTGGCAGTGTGGAGCCCGCTTGGGATTTTCTCTCTCCCTCTTTTTCTCCCTCTCTCTCTCCCTCTCACATTTTCTCTTTCAAAATAAGTTTTACAAAAGGAAGAACAAAAGCCTGGCCTCCCTGAACAAGAAAACTTCTGCCAACAGATGGCCTTTGCTTGAACTGCAACCCCAGCTCTTCCTAGCTTTCTCCTGGACTCAAACTGCAACCTCAGTTTGCTTTTGTGCTCACTAGGCACCCAGGATGGCAAGAACCAATTTCTTAAAATAAATCTCTTTCTCTCTATATATACACATCCTATTGGTTCTTCTTCTCTTTCTCTAGAACTCTAATATAAACATTTTCATATTTAAATTTTTTCATATTTAAAATTTTTTTTAATTTCCCCAAATTTTTCCAAAATATATTTTTCGCTATTTCTTTTTGAACTTTGATTCAAAGTTCATGCTTCCTACTTTGCTTTTCCCTGTGTCACCTGACATTTTGAAGAAACTTAGCCAGTGTAAACAAGGCCCCACCTTCTGGGGACCACATTTTTTTCATTGTGTTATTTTTTAAATTTTTCTAGCCCTGTGTATTTCTTACAACCAGGAAGTGAAAATGTCAGGCCTGATTTGGCTCAAGTGTAGCACTCTGGGCATGAATGCTTCCTCGGTCCTGCAGTAATTCATCAGGAGACATACAATGTCTCATGACCCACTGCTAGTGAGACTTTCATCATGTGGTAACTCCCAGATCTCTCCCTTGCAAAGGTATTTCCCCCCTTGCCCAATGAAATACCAAGTGATTTGGGGGTGGGGGGAATGGGATGATACCTTGGTTTCAATGTATATCCTGTTCTTCAACAATATTTCGTCTAATGATTTTATCCTCTAGTGCTGATCCCTTTCTGAATTATTTTGCTCAGGGTTACAAAATGGACATTTTCTAATTCTATCATTCCCTCTCCTTTTCTATCTGGCAGCTTTCAACGTCTGTTTAAAAAAAAAAAAGAGAGTTTTATCTCATTATCATGGACTGAACACACTTTCTCCAAGAGTTATGCTAAATGCTTAACTTTCCCTTTAATTAGTAATTTTGATGATAAGGGGTATAATAATCTCTTCATTGGTAGCCTATCTCTCACTGACACCACAATGAATTAACAGATTTTTACATATTCAATGGTTACAGTCAATTATATTCATTATCCTTTTTGATGCTCAAACTGTTCTGAAACTGATTCCGGGTCCCTGTGACATGGCTCCATTCTTTGAGAGCTGGCTTATTTTTGACACAGCGAGATGCACCAGGCTCACTGTGTACTTTCACTGAGCCAGGTTTTGAGCTCCATTTCTCCAAAATAATATTTAGAAACCACAATCTGGTCACAGGTGTGGTCACAGAATATTCTTAAAATAACGTTTAAATGCGTGGCTGAGCTGGCATGTACATAGGTGTTTTTGAAGACATCTAGACAGGTGAGGTTGTCAGATAGCTTGGACTTTAATGAGCCACAGCACAGAGAACCATCAAAATTTCCATTTAGAGAGTACTCAGTAGATGTTAAATGTAATGCAAACAACTCTCTCCACCATATATATATATATATATATGTATGTATATGTATATATATATGTGTGTGTGTTACATATATATGTAAATAAAACATGGCTATTTATATATAACTATACATAATATTAAATAATGTATATATGTGTGTGTATATATATATACACACACATATATATATTCTACACAATGGAAAATTTCTTTCCAATACCAGTTCCATAATCTTTCTTTTTTTCATTTTTTTCACATCTTTTTTTTAATAGTTTATTGTCAAATTGGTTTCCATATAACACCCAGTGCTTCTCCCCACAAGTGCCCCCCTCCGTGACCGTCACCCCCTCCCTCCCTCCTCCTCCCCCTTCAGTCCATGGTTCGTCTTCGGTATTCAATGGTCTCTCATGATTTGGGTCCCTCACTCCATAATCTTTCTAATACTAAGCTTGGTGTTCCTTGATTATTTTCTTATTCAGAGCATCAACTGATTTCTTTTGTATCACAATTAAAATTAATTTTCACAAGCTCTTATTCTCTGGTGGTTCCTATTTAAAGAATCGTCTCCTTTTGTTTTATGGATGTAATATCCTCTTAAACTTCTCTGAGAAAACGAATTGGGATACTTTAAGTTTCGCTCTGGCTCCTAAATTATTTCTGTTTTCTATAAGGTTAATTTTTTTTTGTTTATTCATTTTGATTTTTGCCATGGATGCTATTGGTTTTCCTCTTATATCTTCTGATTCTTAGAAATGGATTTGTATTTATTGAATGAAGGATTAAAATGATGAATAGAAGTAAGTGTGTTATGTTTTTCTGACTGACCCTCCATCATGAGGGGTGCTTTCTGGGGGCAGGGCTATGTTTATGTGGATAGGATGTACCAGTACACACTGCCCCGCAGGTTAGTCACCATGGAACAGTGTGGCTGTCTGGGGAACTGCATAATTAGACAAAGTAAATAGCGCTTTATCATGGGATTAAAACTCCTTAGTGTATATGGCTCCTGAGTGGAGCTGCTTCTCCTTGCCCCCCTTTGTTTTCCACGGTTCATGGGTTCAAGCCCCACATCAGGCTCCAAGCTAATGGTGTGGGGCCTGCTTGGGATTGTCTCTCTCTCCCTCTCTCTCTGTCCTTCCCCTGCTCTCTCTCTCTCCCAATATAAATAAATAAACTTAAAAAAATTAAATATGACAAATCAGGAACTAGAAAATAGTTTAAAAATAAATGAATATAATATTTAATATCAAAATGAACTACAAAACAAAAACTATTTTTAAATATTTAATTTTAGAGAAAAAACTGAGCAAGGTAATAGAGATCTTACATTTTGAGACATTAATTTTCAAGATGACTTCTTTCTCAGAATGATCAAATTATTTTACTCTGGGGGGTGGGTATGTGGTACATTTGTGATCCATTGTATATAATACACGTTTAGTTGTTATTCCTCTTGTAATGATTTGATTTAACTATTATGAAACCTTTGGTTTCATATTTTGTCATATTTTGTGTCTCATTTGTATCATATTTTGGACTAATTCTTAGGTTTGTTTATAGCACAGCATAACAAAATTTCAAACTCCATAGAATGGAAATAGGCTCCTAACTTAAATGGGCAAAACATCCTTTACGAGTGGTATTTTTCCCCCATTGCATTTCTTTGCTGAAGAACTTTAACATTCAAGCAACAAATTTGTGATCTCTTCAAAATGGAATTTTAACAGTTTGGATCTGCCACTGGGCAGGTAGCATAATTTGATCTGAAATAGCACATATATATGTATGGACGCACTCCACTTGCATACACACTGGAATCATCTCATTAAACATATTGAAATAGCAGGCGTGTCTGGGTCGCTCAGTTGGTTGAGTGTCCAACTTTGCCTCAAGTCATGAACCTGCCATATGTGAATTCAAGCCCTGCATCAGGCTCTGTGCTCACAGCTCAGAGCCTGGAGCTGCTTCAGATTCTGTGTCTCCCTCTTTCTCTGCCCCTCCCCAACTCACTCCCTGTCTCTCTCTCTCTCAAAAATAACTAAACATTAAAAACAATTTAAAAACACATATTGAAATAGTAAAATATATGTCAAAGCAGACAGAAAGAGTAAATAATGTCAGAAGATGCAACTCGTTGGGTGCCTGTAATGTTCTGCTCTCTCATAAGCATATGTGGGAGGACAAAACAAAGTCTTCTCTTCCACAGATGCTGAAAGAGAAAGAGTTTCCAGCTGCCGCGGGGCAAGACAGCGGACTACTTAGCCAGAGATGCCTTAGGAGTTGGCCAGACAGTCAGGCAATGAGCACTTGCTGCATTTCCAAAAAAAGGAAAAAACAATTTATTCAGTCATTCAGGTAGAGAGTTTTTTATTGAAATACCTATATAAGTGAAAAGTTAGAATTGTTAAGCCCATGCTGTGATATGATATGAAAGGTTAAATAGAAGAAAATTTTTACAATTTAGACCAAAAATGCACACGGGCATATATATATATAACTATCTGCAAACATAGGACTTTAAGCCAATGGAAAGCTTATCTTAATGTTACCCATTTATTATGGAATATTTTTAATAGTAACCATTGGTGAAGAACTGAGAAAGGTGTTCGTCTTCCAAAGCTGTATTAGTTTTATGATGGGGAGGTGCAATGGCTAATCTATGTTCACAGGACAGTTACAAGGTCACAAATGCGCATATGTAGACACAGAAAGCACGATCCATTTAAAAGAGAAATGTGGCACAAGGTTAAACTGATGATGCTATTACCAACAGACACACCTGGTTGTACATATATCTTTACAGAGAAAAAGAACGAAGATAAATAGATAGATATGTTTATGCGTTTACACTACATTGCTTGATTTGATCCATTTAGTAACCCTGAAAGGTAAAAAGAGTGAACTAGAATAGATATCCTGATATATAGACACTGATACTGTTATGATATAGCCATTCAAATGGCCCTGAAAGATAAATGGCACTAGAGTTTGAGTATTTCCATGTCACAGTTGAAGAAACTAAGAGAGAAATTAGTCAAATAGTTTGCCCAAAGTCCTACAAGACGTGGGATGAGGCATAGAGCCAGGTCATCATATTCAATGTCATTCTGCTATGTATTTTGTCTTATACTTCAAACACACAGATAGCTGCTGCTTCATGCTCATTTACAGAATGTGGCCAATTCTCTGACTTTCACCCCTGATTACAATACCCATACTGCAGAATAATTACCTCATAGATATCCATATTTTAATCCCTAGAACATGTGAATATGTTAAGGTTACATGACCAAGGGAATTTAAGGTTGCTAATCAGCTGACTTTAAAATTAAGAAATCATCTTGAGATGATTTAAAATTGAGAGGTTATCTGGATGAGCCCAGGGAAATCACAAGAATCCTTAAAAATTAAGACAGAAAAAGACAATCAGAAGGAGATCCATCCAATCAGGGAAGAATGGATAGAGACAGATGCAATATTGCTGGCTTTGAAGAGGATGAAAGGGAGCCTCTAGAAGCTGGAAAAAGCAAAGAAACAGATTCTTACCTAGAACCTCTAGATATGAACACACCCCTTCCAACACCTTGATTTTAGCCCATTGAGACATATATTGAACTTTAGCTACAGAACTATAAGATAGATTTGTGTTGCTTAAGCTGCTGTTTATGATATTTTGTTATAGCAGCAGTAGAAGACTTATACACATACCATATTATCTTACAAAAGCCAACACCATTTCTTGCTCAAGTTACCTGAGATGGGCCAGTCAGTTGTGGCTCTGACAAGTTCTGCTTTGTTCTACCCTGTGACTTTTCTCATTCTGGAACCTAGTTTGAAGAAGCAAGTACTATCGGGGCCGTATTCTTCTCAAGTAAAGATAGGCACAAAGGATAAGAAAACCAAAACTAAATAAGCAGATTTTGCTCAGATGTGGAATATGTCACACTTGCTTACATTCCACTGGCCAAAACCTGTCACGTGACCAAACTGAAAATAATGGAACAAGAAGTATGTGGCAGAATGGAAAAGGAGATAGTACTGATAGGTGTATAACACAATGTATCACCGATATGAAGAACAACATATTTAGACTATGAGATGCCAAAATTTCCTCTTCATCTTTTCCTAAACTAAATTAACCACCCCTGGGAAAGTTAATGTAATGTGTTCTGATGACTATTTTCCATGGTTGCTCAAAGAGGCAGAGTGTGCCTGTTCTTAAAGGAAAAACAGCATGGAAGCATCACTAGCTACACATGCTTTTTCATCACCAGTTTCAGGATTAAAGTGAACCTGCATGATATGGACATTGTATACACTTACAACTTTCTTCCCTTCTACATCATTTTCACTCGATACATCTTCCCATGCCAGGCACTGTTCTAAATACTGGGGATGGAAGTATTTTGCTACAAAGAAGAATAAAAGAAAGAATGGGGGAGCTCATGAGGTTGGTCTAAGGCAATGTTGCAAAATAGTTTAAATATAGTTTGACTTTTGAAACCAGCTTCGTGGTTTGCACATTCATTTTCCTGGCAGGGCCTCTGCCAGCCCCTCCGCCTAATCTCGAATGTCAGGAACTCAGGCTACACCATGTCTGTCTTTCCAGGCCCATGACACTCCCCATCCTCCCAGTCCTCTCTTGCTAACTTCCTGTGCTATCGAATGTCTCCTTCTTTTTGCCATCAAACCCAACCTACCCTTGGGCCAAGTTAGTAGGACTTCTTGAAGAATTATGAATGAGTCTTAGTTTGTCCTTTCTTTAAGCTTCTCTCCACCATACGACACAATTCATCATTCCAGGCAACATGGGACACTGAACAGCTTCAGACCTATCTAACTAAAAAGGCAAACATCTTTCTTGAGAAGATACTATTTAAACCCCACTAACAAGTCCACTCAATAGACATTTATTAAGCTTGCATTCCATTGGAGGTAGTGTCAAAGCAGCAAGGATACAAAGTAGAAGAAAATGCACTTCCTGACCCTGGGCAGCTCATATCCTTAGAGGGGACACACCCACGTAAACAAACACAAAAACTGCTGTTGTGCTAATCCAGGGTTTCTTTGCCTTCTTCCTTTTTTTTTTTTTTAAATAATTTTTTAATGTTTATTTATTTCTGAGAGGGAGACAAAGACAGAACGCGGGACAGGGGAGACAGAGAGAGAGGGAGACACAGAATCCCAAGTAGGCTCCAGGCTCTGAGCTGTCAGCACAGAGTCCAACTTGGGGCTCGAACCCACAGACTAAAAGATCATGACCTGAGCCAAAATGGGATGCCCAATTGACATTCAGGCGCCCCTAGGGCTTCTCTTCCTTCTGATGTATGCTTGAACCCTGTTCTCTTCAGGAGCACAGCCAGACAAGACCTGCAGGATATCTGGATGCTCTGTTAGCTGGCTTTCTGCTAGATCCAGCCAGAGGTAGGAGTGGTGAGAGATTGGGGAGCAGTTTAAAAAGATGAAAAAATTAAATGAAATTTAAAATTTAAATTTAATGAATTACATTCAAATGAGAACTGAGGCATGGAGAATTAATAATGAGCTACACGTACAGTTAGTAGGAGGCAGACATGGTACTGCCAGCCCAAACTAATCGATAAAGAGTTCTCTTTCCCAATATCCTATATTGGACCCCGTAATCTAATACCAGCCATTGCCACTTAACAGAGCAGCAAGGAAGTGGAAGAGGCAGAGATGTCAGATACGTTCTAAGGGATGTTCAGACATAGAAAAGCTCCCAGAACATGGGGGAAGCAAGAGAGAACATGTCTGTATGAGATTTCCTGCGCAGTGTCCTAAAGCAGACAAAGCATAAGACAGAAGAGGGGAATTCAGGTAGGGACAGCAATGGGAAAGAAGGAGGGAGCTAGAAGGAGGTGACAAATAGAAGGTTCTTAGGGCTTATCCTGGGTGGAGGCAGATAAGAGGAAAGGAGGACAGGTAAGAGGAAAGCACAAAAGAGGAGAATTATGCTTATCGTCACAAGGGGCTTCATGAAATGGATACTCTACCAGCTTCATGTCCCAGGGAGAGACCTTTGGAGCAGATCTACGCATGCTTCCTTTCATGGCTTTCTGCTCTCCACCAACTCAACGGTGGGAATTGGTTGCAGGATAGGCCCCTTCCTCTCAACTCCTATGTGCCTACAGCCCTCACTACCAGGGATAAACTTACCAAATAAAGCAAAGGCATTGTGTGGGGTTACACAGAAACTGCAAATAGGCAACGAAGTCTTTGTCCTTTTAGGTTATGTAGGCATTTTTGCTTGAGGAAGAACAACAGATTAAACATGAATAGAATTCTAAGTGCACCTCTATTGATGTAATACTGACATTATTGTCATGCCCTGCTGTGTTCCCACAGCCTTGCTTCTGTTTTCCCGGGCGTTCTTTCTCCTCCCACCCTCCCCTTGATCAGGATGTTGGAAACAGGGAGGGCCATAGAAAATAGGTAGTGTCTGGATCATTACAGTTCCAGCTGAATAACATGTAATTAAAACAGGAAAGGAAGGAAAATTGTACATATTTCTGTATCTACATAAAATGCAGCCATAGGAGGCCTATAGCCCTGTATTCATTTGACAGTGAGTTCTACATATACACAAGTCCATAAGTGTATCAACATATGAATAAGTGCAATGTACCAAAACACAAAGCCCTGACTGGGCACTATGACTCTTTGAGGGAGGTGGGTTAATCGGCACAAAACAAGCTTAAGCATTACGCTTAGCCTCCTGGCTGGGCGCTTAGGCAGAGCGGGCCAAATGCTGAAGAACCTCTTTTCTCCCTCACCCAGAGGTTGTTCCCATGGAGAACAAAGGAAAGCGCAGGATGAGTGGACACAGATGGCTGTCCACCACCACTGCCTCTCCTGGCTGTTACGTCAGTAGCTGTAACAAAGCTGTAAGAAGGAGTCCAGAAAAACCTTCATCCGTCCAGTGGATTTTCAGCCCCTGTGTATGCCAAATAGTGTGCCAGACATTCAGGCTGTACTGGGGAGCAAGTTGGGTATGGTTCTAGTCTAGAGACCGATGAGGAAACCGAAATGTACAGAAATCACAGTTTGTAACTTGCCAGCAGGCACACAGCTCAGCTTTTGTATGCCCTTCAAAACTTAGTCCCTCAATCACTCTCTCCCACTCCTACTTCCTTCGCTTTTTCATTCGGTAATCTTCTCTTTCACGTTTCAGGGTAACAATGTGTATGGGGAAGTCCATCCAGTTACTTAATGAATGTTTCTTGAAATATGAATTGGAGGGCCCCTGGAACAGTATCCGGTTGCAATTTTGTCTTATCAGCCGAGCAGCGCCGGGCTGGGTCTGCCAAACCCTGGCTCGCCGGAATTAATCAGCCCGAGGCTCTCCCAGGGAAGCCAGCGATTCTGCAGTGACTTTCCCCCATACAGATGGCCCTTTAGTCAGCTCTGAGAATGCAGAGGGAAGTCTGGCCTGGCGTTTCAGCAGCAGACTGGGTGGACAAAGGCTTGGGTGGACACAGATGCCCAAGCAATTGTATTGAGTCTATTTCCTGTCATTTAAACCCAGTGTCATTTATTATTCCACTCAGAGTGTATTTTAGAGATTCAATTTGTAGGGTATATGACACACATAGTAAATTGGGATGTATTATCTCAGTTCATTTGCTGGAGGACAGGTGTTCACATCACAAGAACCAACAGCCCCATCGACAGTAATTGGTGCCTTGGCTGGCAGTCTGAGCCTAGAGGGCAAGGACTAAAAGTGCATGAAGAATGAACTAATAATCATTTCCACATGCGGCATAGTGTATTTTACTTGAGGCTCGCAAAGCACATTTTAGGCATTCATTCACTCTCACTACCACACTGCCCGAGCTTGCTCGTGCTCTCCTGCTCTAGCCAGGAAAACAAAAACAAAGAATGGAAGACTCTCCTGCAAGGGGGAACCACGCCGGCAGGATGGGGATTAAAAACTCAAGGCTTGAATCCTCATTCTCTCTCCTTGGAATCTCACCACTTCCATTTCCCTCTCATTTATTATTTAATGTGTTAGCCAGGATATTATTAAGGAACCTAGACCGGCGAATCCAATTTTGTCGAGGTTAATTAATTTCAAAATGTGCACAAGTCTGCATGCTGCACAAAACCACACTCCGTGCAAATGAAACACAGAAGATTATATGTAAGTACGGTTCCCATCACAGTTACCATATGTGTCGAACGTATGTAGCATGTAAACAATGATCCCAACAAGCCACTGCACACACTTTCAGTAACAGGCAGGTCGGATGGCTAACTTTTTCTGTGTGACCAGAGGACAGTCAACCTGGGTGGGATGTAAAGATTTGTTTGAAACGGAGAAACTCCAGAGCCTAGGTATTATCTTAACTACATACCTAATGTCATTTCAGAATACGTTGCATGCTAAATTCACTTAAGTATATGAAATTAGAAAACCCTGTCCTTGTGGGTTTTGTTAATAATGAGCAGGGAGAAAAATGGAACTTTTGCCCTGGAGCTCAGGTGAAAAGACATAATTAAAAATACTGCCCTGGAAAAAAGGATGTCTGCCTCGCAGGTGGCATTTGGCTTCTGCATACTTACAAACAGCCCTCTCTTACAAAACCAACACACTCAATTAAGCTCCTTCCACTCATAACAAATGTCGTTTTCTTCAGCTGAGAAATTTCAAAGGCTAAATTGAATAAATGGAAAAGAGATTGACTGCCATCTTCTCTTTTCAAGGGAAAAGTATGGAAACGTGAAATAACAAGAGTCTCTGACCTTTAGGAAGTTAAATTTGACCTATAACATGACTGCGGTGTGCAAGGTCACAACCCACAGCCATGAAGGCAGCACACAAGACCACCCCAGGGTGCCCCAGCCTACCCCACGGTGAGAATGGAGACCATGGCTTCAGCACGTAGTGGTCCTACATCCTATTTGGGAAGGATAAAATGCTCTTTCTACTAAGTCCAATTTATCTAGTTAACTGAGCCCGCCTAAGCACATAAACAGATAACAGATTACCTACAGTTCTTCACAGAGAGAAAGTAATTGTCAGTTTTTGTTTGACAACAAATACCAGGATGTAATGAATGATCTCTACCATCATGATGCTTTCAATATGATTTTCATTTTAATCTGAAATGAAAGTGGAAAGAATGAGAAGGGACCATGGCAGCACAATGTGGGGAGAAAAAGGCTCAGAAAGCTAAGGTAACTGGTCCAATTGGTCCAACTAGAAAGATAGGACTCTGAGGACCATGGGTTTCCAACTTCCTATAAGTTCTTGGGTTGCATACCATTGAGAGGTGTGACCACCCTGTTTAATGGTTCCATAGCTTAATAGGGTGAAGCTTCACTTTCACAGTAAAGCAGCATCTGTAGCCCTGGGACCAGATTGTCAACAGAAACAAAAAAGGAGTTAAGCCAGAAACTCTGTTTCTTTAACCTCATGCTCTGTTCTAGTGACTAAGCCCTTGCTTTGTTCCAGAGACATGGTTCCTAATCCTGTATCCTATCTACAATGACTGCCTACTGCTTTTTTTGATGTCTCAGGTTCTCCCTTGAAATTCCATGTTCCTACTTTTCTTATTGCCTTGTGTCCCCTGCCAGGACCTACCTGGTTCCTAGATGGTGCCCCTTCCCTGGTCACCATGATCTCTGGCTCCATCCATCCGGTCAGCACCTGCAGTTGTCATAGGGAAGCCAATTCCTCTACACAAAAAAGAGGAGCAATTGAAAATATCAAAGCAAGGAGGAGGAGAGAGTCCCTTTATCATACCTTATGATCGCTGATAATCACTTCTGAAGTTTCTTCCACCTGCTCTTTCCCTTCATCCAGCTTCTCCATGCTTGGGACAAAAGTGATCATTGAATTCGTTTCTTGGCTACGTGTGGGTTTTCCTTGGTCCCTTTTCTTCCATTGAAGGACACATTTGTCTTCTCCTCATTAATTCATCTGGTGTGGATTTGCAAGCAAATGTTCACTGGAAGAAATTTAAATGATTGTGACCTTAAACTCAAGAGAACAAAAACTCTAGTCATTTAAGGAATTTTAACATAGTTAGTGTGCTAAGTGCCTATTAGATGATCTGAGGACCAGTCATGTCTTTATTCACTCTAACATTAATGCATGTCAAACAGATTTTGATGATTTCTATTTCCATTAACAACAGAAGATTGCCTGTTGTGTACTTGTAACATCTAGAACAGTGCCTGACACATAAAAAGCCTTCAATAAACACTTGCTGTATGAATAAATTAGGGATATGCAAAGTATCTGTATAGCAGATTTCTTCCCTTCTCAATATGTTTTTTTCTCTTTTGTGCCTTTCCTGGAATATGAGCCAGGGTTGATGAATAAGAGACTCAATAACACCAGTTATTAAATATGCCTGTATGAGGGCTGCTTGGGTGGCTCAGACAGTTAAGCGTCTGACTCTCGATTGAAGCTCAGGTAATGATCTCATGGTTTGTGAGTTCAAGCCCCATGTGGGGTTCTGCTCTGACAGCATGAAGCCTGTTTGGTATCCTCTTTCTCCCTCTCTCTCTGCACCTTCTCTCTCTCTCTCTCTCTCTCTCTCAGAAATAAATAAACTTTATAATTTCACTTATATGTGGAATTTGAGAATCACAACAGATGAACATAGGGGAAGGAAAAATAAGATAAAAACAGAGAATGAAGCAAACTATAAGAGATTGTTGAATACAGAGAACAAATTGAGGGTTACTGAATAGGAGGTGGGGGGTGGGCTAAATGGGTGATGAGCACTGGGTGTCATATGTCAGAGATGAATCACTGGGTTCTACTCCTGAAGCCAAGACTACACTGTATGTTAACTAGTTTTAATTTAAATTTAAAGAAAAAAAATAAACAAAAATATAAATTTTTAAAATATATCTGTTGATACGACCTCAAATGTGTCTAAACACACATATGTAAGCATAAAAAACATGGTAGTAGAGAATGCAGCACAGTAAGAACAGTAGTCATCCCTGTGTTGTTTATTTTTCCTGTTTTGGTTTTTTTCTAAAATTAATATGGATAACTTTATATATTTTTTTTAATGTTTTTATTTTATTTTTGATACTGAGAGAGACAGAGCATGAGAGGGGGAGGGGCAGAGAGAGAAGGAGACACAGAACCAGAAGCAGGCTCCAAGCTCTGAGCTAGCTGTCAGCACAGAGCCTGATGCGGGGCTTGAACCCACGAAGGTGAGATCTGACCTGAGCCGAAGTCGGAGGCTTAACCGACTGAGCCACCCAGGCGCCCCTGGATAACTTTAATTCAGATTACAAAAATCACTGCAGTCATAAGGAACAACACCAAAGTTATTTAAATATCAGTTTTGTTTTTATCCCAAATTTTATTCCCCAAAGCTAAATATCACAAATAATATATAAAATGGCATAGTCATGCTATATTTACCATATTGTATCCTGCTTTTTCATTCAATGATATGGTGTATGTGTGTAAATGTATGTTATGTATATGTGGGTGTGTGGGTATGATATATGCCCGGTATATAAATATACCTTACTCTATATTTTAACAGCTGTTAATTATTTCATTGAATTGATGTGCCTTAATTTAGTCAATAATTTTTGGTGAATGATTAGGCTATTTTCAACTTTTTGTCTGTAAGAAAGCTCCACTTGTTCAGTTATTTTTTATATTAAATTTCTGTGAACATATTTATAATACTAAAGACTGAAACATAGTTAAGGATTTTGATGTATTTTGTCAGATAGCTTTACAAAAATGCATATCAATGTGTATTCCAATTATGTGTAAGATTTTTGCTTCTCTAAAACACTTACTAAAACCAAGCATTCATAAAAAACTTCAATCTTTGTTCTTCTGATACTTGAAAATATCTAATTGCCATTTTAATTTGCAATTCTTTGGTTATTATTAGTGTTACATATCTTTTTATCTTTATTGAATCTTTGTTTTATTATGAATTACAGTTTTTGCCTTTCACCCATTTTTCTTCAAAGGTATTTTTCCCCTTTATTTTTATTTATTTTACTGATTTATAAGGTTCTATTTTTTAAAAGGATAGGAACTCTGTATTCTTGTTATATATTGCAAATAAATATCTTTCTCAATATATCATTTCATTTTAATATTTCATTCTCTCCTTAGTTTATTTTATTTTGTCATATAAAAATTAGTTCTTTTTACACTATGCAAATTGTTAATTTAAAAAAAGTTTTTTATCTATTTATTTTGGGAAAGAAGGAGAGAGACAGAGAGAGAGAGAATGAATCCCAGCAGACTCCACAGTGTCAGCACACAGCAGGACACAGGGCTCGAACCATGAACCATGGGATCATGACCTGAGCAAAATCAAGAGTTGGATGCCCAACCGTCTGAGCCAACCAGAAACTCCTGTTAATGTTTTTACTTCATTGTCTCTGGGTTTTATATTTTGCTTAAATAGTACTTTCTATTTCAAGAATATTAAGATATTCTATCATTTTCTAATAATTTTATTTTTTCTAATGTTTTATATCTTTTATATTTCTTAATCCATCTAGAATTTTTCATGTATATATAATAAAGTGCAGAAGTCTGAATAAACTTTCTTGACAAGTTGTGCCAACACCATTTATTAAATAATCTATTTATTTCACTAAATGTTTTCAAGCAAGGAAGTAAAAAGTTGTGTGTTAAGTAGATGAAATGAGGGCTGGTGTAGAAATGCATCAGAGGGTATAGCTGATATGTGATGTTTTCTGGCTGTGGAAAAATAATACATAGGAGGCAGTTCAGTCATAACTTCCCAAACAGGCATATTTGGATGTTATATAGTTATTCAAACCAAAAACATAAACACGCATGTGCAAAAAATTGATCTACACCCGTAGCTCAAAATATAAAAGTCAACGGGAAATGGATCATAAGCTGAAGACCATAAATTTTTTATTTTATTTTATTTTATTTGGAATACAAGTTATTACTTTTTTAAAGTAAACTGCAGGCCAACATGGTGCTTGAACTCATGACCTTGAGATCAAGAGTTGCTTGCTCTACTGACTGAACCAGCCAGGCCCCCCAACACTATAAAATTTTAGAAAAAATACAGCAGAATATTTTTGTGACACTGAGTGGGATAAGGATACAAAAGCACAGGTTTAAAAAAAAACATGAAAGACTGATAAGCTGCATGTTCAAAAAACTTCTGCTATTCAAAATATACTTTTAAGAAAATAAAAAGACAAGTCATAGGCTGGGAAAAATATTTGCAAAACAAAAAGCTGATAAAGGACTTTTATCTAGAATATATAAAAACTTACACAGCTCAACAAAAATGGGCAAAAGATTAAAACAGAGAAGTCACCAAAGAACAATTATTAATAGAAAATATGCACATAAGGGCACCTGGATTAAACAGCCAACTCTTGATCTCATCTCAGGTCTTGATCTCAGAGGCATGAGTTCAAGCCCCATGTTGGGCTTCACTCTGGACATGGTGCCTACTTAAAAAAACAGCAAATATGCACATAAAAATATGCTCAACATTAGTCATCAAGGAGGTACAGAATAAAAATATATACATATCGCACACTTATTAAAGTTACTAAAATTTTAAAACCGACAATATAAGATGCTGGTGACTATGAAGAGAAACTGGAATCTTCTATTTCTAGTGTAAATGCAAAAAAAGTAGTACTGCTCTTTGGAAAACAGTTTGGCAGTTCTTGTAAAAGTAAACATATCTTTACCATATCACCAAATAATTTTATGCCTAGGTATCTACTCAAAAGAAATAAAATAACATCCATACAAAATCCTGTGCCAGCAATTTATAGTAGTTTTATTTATAATCACTCAAACCCAGAAACAACCTAAATGTCTTCAAAGGAGTACAAGGAACAGTTGAAATCATTTGAAATCAAATAAAATGTTCTATAATATGATGTTGGTGCTTGTCTGATGGCTTACATTTGTCAAATTTCATCCAGAATGAATTTTACTGTATTTAAATTATACCCCCAAAAATCAGACTTAAAAATTCAGATAAGGAAGATGTTTTATAAAAAGAAAACACCAAAGTATGTTCAGAGGAAGTAAAGTTTAAGCTGAGGCTGCAGAATGAGTCAAAATCAACCGACTGGCTGGGATAAAAATACTTGAGACAAAGGGAATAGTTTGGGCACAGCCTTGAGGAGGGAGCATTTGGACGTTAGAGGAAGTAACCTGAGGTCAGTGTGGTAGAGGAGGAAAGTGTGACAGCAATGCAGGAAGAAATAGAGGCAGCATCAGATCACACAGGGTCTTAGACCAACTATTCAACATTTTTGAGTTTATGATAACTGCAGCAGAAATCACCAAAAGACTTTAAACAGCGGAATGATGTGATCTGGTATAAATTGTTAGATTACTCTGGATGCTTTGGTGAGAAAGATTGGTGAAGGCAAAACTAGGTGTGGGAGACAGATTGAGAGAATGTTGCAAAGAGAAATGATGGGAGGTTGGGCGCCGGTGGGGCTGATGTAGACAGAAAAAAAGGGACCATACTTGGGTCTTCAACTCCGTCAACTGTGAAAATGGAGTTAATAACAACATCTATGTCATAAGTTGGGATAACGAAATGACAATTTGTTTGTAACTTTGTTCAAAATATTATAAATGTTCAGTACCTGTTGGATGATACTTGAAATGATGAAAATAAAATAAATACTGCTCCCCCCTGTTTCTACTTTCATCTTCATCTAAATTGCCTGGGAGGTCCTCAGTGCCTACACATCTCCTTCCCCCACCAGCTTTATTGAGATATAATTGATAATTATATAATGTTACATAAGTGTAAGGTATACAATGCACTGATTTGATACACTGATTTATTGCAAAATGATTATTATCACTGTGGGGTTAGCTAGTACTTCTATCACTACATCCATGTCTTCATTGTCTGCCTAGGTGGAACCAGCCCAGTTCCTCCTTGGTGATAACTTTAATGCTGGTTGACTTGTTTCTAAGAATGTTCAATAATTCATGATCAAGTCATGCAAGAACTAGACCTACACTTCCAGTTACAGTTTGCAGACAACCTGTAGTATGTATGTAATGTTAAACTGACCTGGCAACATGTGCTTTGTTTTCTTTCTGTGTGTGAACACTTAAGTATTCCTTTTTGGAAGGATTTTATGGCACAAATCTGTTTACCTTAATTATATGTGCTTATTATTATAGGAACATCAAACCATAGAATACAGAGGATCATGAATATGAAAAAGTTAAGGACAACTCTAGTTTCCATTCCTATCGGCCTTAGTAAAATCTGTTACCACTGACATCAAAAGAAAAGTCTTTCTTTTTCGAGGAAAGAAAGAGAGATAATGAATTCTCTTTAGAAACACTGAGGGTAAGGTGGACAATAGAATTTTTAAATAGGTGTGTCCAAGGGTAATTGTAAGCTATCAATGAAGCCTTAGACCACTTGAGTGCTTTATTTTTTATTACTATTTTTTTAGGATGCTAAGACTACACAGATCCTCCAGAGACGGATTAGAGGACCAGAAATTTCCCAGCAACCAGAGATAGGAGAAAGATCATTTGAGAAGTAGGCAAGTCAGAGATTGAGCAATTAATAGTCAAAGATTCAGACAAACAGGTTGATATGAGAAGATGAAACGAGTAAAAACCCAGCTCCCAAAGACTGAATCTCAGAGCCAGAATTGCACTGTTTAGGAGAACTTGGAGTAACTATCTAGACAGCAGACATGGACTTGGACTTGTAGGTAGAGTTACAGGATATGTACCAGAAAGATCTAAATAAGTATTCTCCTTAATTAAACCCAGTGAAATTCACTACTCTGGCTTGATCTCTAAGGATAGTTTAAGTATCCACTTGACAGTGATGAGCTCTAAAAACCAAAAACTATTTGTAATATTCCTTTAAGTGGATTAAAAAAACCCCATTAGCTTCAAAAATTGTTTTTATACTCGATCTGTACTTAGTTTTTGCCTCACAAAATCATAAAGTAAAAGAAATAGAGTTTGAAATCTTCTCCCTTACTTACTGTCCTTCAGTATTATTTAAAGGTAGTTTTGTTCATGAATTCCTTTTATTGCAACCATTACTTCTTGGTTTTCAGTGGTATTTGCAGCATCTCTTAATTTAGAACCATCTTCTTCCTCTATAATTAATAAAGCTGGTAAATAATATAGACCACAAAATTCATATCACCAGCCATCACATCTTAACTGGAAATATTGTCATTCATTATTATCTTTGTTTTTTATTTTTTATTCAGATTTTAGTTCTTGAAATGGTACTTGAATATTATCCAGTCTCAATAAACGTAGCAAATAGATTTATGAAATACATGGTCCTTAATGTTACTCAAGTCATGGTTTAGTATGTGTTTATTATTTCTCCTTTTAACAATCTCCTTTTAACAAAAGGAGATTTTTATAAATTTTTACATTTTACAGATATGGTTTGTCTTTTAAAACAGTGGCATTTGTCATTTTTAAACAATAATTACCAAGATTAATCATTAGTACTTGGTTACATACCTTGTTTTTATAATTTTTGTTTATTTTTGTATTTGTAGGTTTCACCTACTAAATGAAGTATATTTATTATGTATTTATGTGTAAATATTGTGTATTTATGGACTCCTATTCATTCATTTATCAATGTATTAAATATCTACTCCATTGAGACCATGTCTCCATTTCTATTCCTTAACAAATATTTTATTTTACTTTATTTTAAAATATTAAAAACCAAATTTTCTAAGAATATTTGATCAAATATATGAGAAAGTATAAAAACACACCACTTTCTTTAGAAAGTGATCTGCCTCATTTTTATTGCCACTGTAAACACTTTAAATTGGTTTGGTGAACTAGTCTTATTTTTTATTAGCAGTAGTTCTTTTTATTATCAAATAGCTTTTAATATAACATTAAATCTAAGTAATTTTCTCTGGCTTCAAATGTTTAAAATGAAGCATGTTCTATCATACAGTGTATGAAGTATTCAGACTATTTTATGCCAGGATCCAATGTTTATTCCATGAAAACTGGAAAGAGGTTTATCAATATTATTAACATATGTCTAAATTGAAATTTGAGGGTGAGAAGATAGAAATGTATATGTGAAAGTCAAAAGCAAATACCATGAAGACAATATTTCCTGGAATGATAACAATAATAATGACCACTCTCTGAAATTTCAATATATCCCAAGCAGTCTTCTAAACACTTCACATAAATTATCTCATTTAATATATTCATATTATTTTTTATGTGATATTTTATTTATTTTTTTTCAGTTTCCTAATATTTTATGGAAGATTTTTTTTGAAAAGATGTGAGTTTTTTGTGTGCAATCTTTCATTTATGCATGTGAGAGGGTTTTCTTTTTTTTAATATTTTTGCATTGTAGTACTTGTTTTGCTTGTTGGGGGTGTTTGCTTATTTAATACATTCCGTCAGGGACAGAAATTACATGCTGTTTTTTCCCCCCTAGGAAGTGTGTCGTGGGTTTTTCCCTTATTATTTTCTTTACTTTTTTTTTCTCTTCTTTTTTTGGTGGTGGTGGTGGTTATGTTTAAATGAAGTTGCTTTTATAACACCAAAGACTTAATCATCCATTTCCTATATAATATATTCATATTATTTAATTGAGAGAACTAAGAGTCTGAGATATCAGATAATCCATCTAAGATTATCCAACTTGGAATAGTTAGAACTGAGGGTTGATTCTAGTTCTGTCTCATTCCAAAGCATGGATTTATAACTATTCACTCTACTGCTTTCATTGTGAAGAGAGTACTATTCATAATTCTATGGAGAAGTAACAAATAAGAATATCTGTAATAAGACTTATATGCCCCAAATCATTTAAGTAACTGAGATGGTTCAATTCATTTAGCAGAAAATGTAGCCTCTCTTTTTTATGGCCTTTGCTTAAAACTCTCCATAAACGTCCAGAATTCCCTCAGGACTCTTACTTGTATTCAAAAGATCAATTCAATTTGTTTTCCCTTCATTCCTGGAAATGAAACTCAAATTTAACCCTTCAGCAGGGGAGTGGGGAAGAGGAACTCCTTAACCATTGCCAGGATCAAGTTACCCTAGAATGTGCTCTCATTAACCTGCTCTAAGTACCTACGCTAGCATAGAGACTACTGCCCCTCTGCTGGAACATCATGACTTCTATTTAGCCTCAGATACTAGGGCTGAGACAAAGCCTCCTGCTCTGGTAATCTTCACTATTGCTGATGCAGACTTGTGTTCAGTACAGAGTGTTTCTTTAAAATGAGAGCAAGGATGAGTCTCCTTTCTGTATTACGATCATTCAAGCATGCAGTCCTCAGTGCAAACTTAACTATGATTTACCCACAAAGCTCCTTCTATTTACCCACAAAGAGCTTCCCCAGGGCATAAGCCTACCACTTGTGAGGATACCCTATTAGAACAGGTCCCAGACCAGATTCACCTTTTGATTTCCTTACCAGCACTACAATTAGGCCAAAGACAGTAGATTAACTATTAATGGGAAAGTGGAAGATTCTTGGGGAAAATTACAGCATCACAGTGGAATTTATGATGATGTAGAAAAATAATACTGGCTGTGGGTCCACTGAAACCAAACTTTTGGGAAAGCAGAGTTCAAACCTCAAAAAAAAAAAAAAAAAGATATCTCAGAACCACAGAGAAAGAAACTAAAGCTCAAGAAGAATGGGAATCTCTAAGATGAAATTGATATGAAGGACTAGTTCCAGTGAAAGAAAAACAAGCATTCGTGTTTAAGGAAGCCAGAGAGATTGCATTGGGAACATTAAGATAAATTCCTTTTGTTAATGTTTATTTATTTATTTTGAGAGAGAGAGAGAGAGAGAGAGAGCAAGCGAGCACATGCATGTGCAAGTAGGAGAAGGGCAGAGGGAGAGAGAGAGAATCCGGAGCAGGCTCCACTATCATTGCAGATTTCATGAAGTGTGAGATCATGACCTGATCCAAAATCCACAGTCAGACACGTAACTGACTGAGCCACCCAGGCACCCAAAGATAAATTTTTATACTCAAGAGACAAGAACACAACATGCCAAAGATTTAAAACCTGTAAGAAGAGTTTCAGAAAGGTTAGAGCCCAAAAATGACATGAGACTTAGGAGAGAGAGGGACAAGAAAAATACAGGTGGACCTTGGAGATATAACTTACATATGGTAAAGTGGAGACGGATTAAGTATATGGCTTGATGAACTGTACATACATCTATGTTTAGTAATCACACCCAAGTCAATATATAGAATGTTCCTATCACCCAGGTGACTCTCCCTTGCTTCCTCCATAAGTCAACAACCCTGGAGAGGAAATCATCATTTTGAATTCTATGTTAGTTTTACCTATTTTTGAAATTTCAGAGAAATGAAATCACAAATCATCTAGTTTCCGGGTTTTGTTAGAACTGCAATATTATTTCCATGAGTTACCAATGTTGTGGGGTTTAGCAATAGTTCTTTTCCATGGCTGTAAAATACCACTTTTATTTTTTTAAGCTTATTTATTTTGAGAGAGAGCACGTGCAAAATAGCAAGTGGGGGAGGGGCAGAGCAAAAGAGAAAATTCCAAGCAAGCTCTGGACTGTCAGCAGCACCAGCCCGAAGTGGGACTCCATCTCACAAACCATGAGATCAAGGCCTGAGGCAAAATCAAGAGTCAGATTCTTAACCAACTGAGTCACCTAAGTGCCCCCAAATACCGCTTTTAAAAATGCACTTCAATATACGTATCTGTTCTATTTAAGCGGCCACTGCCACCCAGCAAGGAACAGGATTACCATAGTCAACACTGTCATTTAGAAATCAGGAAAATGGGAGGCACAAAGCAGTTTCCACTTTAGAGTAATTCTGAAATCTTTGAATGCAGTGTTTCCACTCTTATTTTCTAAGGGCGGGAAATATTCTTTGATTAGACCTTAGGTTGAGTTTTGGGAGTAGTTCCCCAGACCACTGTTTTCCGTAATCTTCCCTTTTGCCTCCTTCCTTTTCCTCCCTGGCCACATCTCTGAGGACTAAGCAGTTTCCCCAGGCTGCTTTATTTTCAAAGAAGATTGGAGGAGGCCCAAGGCTAGTTTATGGCTCAAATAGTTACACCAATATTTGTCTTGGTATTTATTTGACAGTAAATTCTTTCAAATACATACTTTTCAGACTATTTGATTTTCTTCCACAAGCTAATAGCCCCCCCAACAAGTCTTTTCATTGTAGGGAAAGAAAAGAAAAAAAAAAAGAAAAACAAACCAAAAAACCCAAGTCTTTTCAAGATATGGCTCTAGACTTAATTATAAGTTTAGTTGTCCCTGGGAGAGCCAGTTCTTTAGTCTTTTTTGCCCTGAGACATCTTGTCCCACTGAAAAGATTAACTAGTTGGTATCTTAGTCAATTTAAAGATTTTGACAAGGGCAGGACAGCCTCACCCATGGTTTTGGTTCACCTGTCAGAGATGAAAAGAGGTTTACTCTTCTAACAAAGCAATGTCCCAGAATTTATGGTCTCTACATGTTCCCTTTCAGCCTCACATTCAATTTTTTCATGCAGATTCTTATAAAGATAGCAAGTAGCAAACAAAGCACAATACGATACCAATATTGTTTTCTGCCTTTTCCTAAAGCCTTTCTACCTTTTCCTAAAGCCACAAGCTCTTTTGGTATCTGCCTTCCAAGTTACATCAGTGGATCATTTGACCAAAAATCTTACCTTTACATTGTAGGAGCTGACATCTTTCTAGTCTCTAAACACAATTCCCTTGCCACCCACTATCAGATCCTACAACCAAAATCACAAAACTTTGGTTTCGTACTATGGCAACACTGCCCACTTCTAGGTACCAATTTCTGTATTGGCGAGTGTGGGGTGTTATATTGTAGTAACCTCAAACTCTCAGTCTCAAGGGTCTAAGAAAATGAAGTTACACATCTTATAATATATGCCCACTATAAGTCAATTTTCTCTATGTGTTCTTCATAATGGTATGTAGGCCAGTTGAGAAATCCCTATGTGAAACATCGATAATCCTGTGGTAAGCTCTTCTCTGAAAGTGACACAGGACACTTTTGCTCATACTTCATTGACCAAAGCGAGTCCGTGGTCAAACTCAATGTCAATAGATGGAGATAAATATTCCTTCCACAGAGAAGGACAGTGAATGTTTCTAACCAAAAGTACAATCAATGATAATAAGGTGTAACTTTCTAGCAATTAGAGCTTAACTGCAGTGAGGTGAGTAATAAAAGTATCTCAACAGAAGAGCTGAAAAATCTGCATCAGCATGGTAAATACAACCACCATTTATAAAGTACGGAATAAGATCCTAGACCCCTGCCTCCACTTAGGCTTCATAAAACCTAAGCAATGATGGAAACTGTATGAAGAGGCACTTTACCCAAAATTGTACAGAGTAAGTTACAAAATTGGAACTCATATTCTGGTCTGACTGAATTCAAAGTCCATGCTTTTCCCATTGCAAAATACATGGATAGCTATCAAATAGTTTCACATAGCAGTGAGGGGTTGAATTGATAGTCTCTTACATTGGCTTTACCAAGATTGTATACATTTTAAATTAGAGGCTTTAATAAACTCTTTATTAGGGTCAGGAGTCAGCAGATGTGAATTGGCAAAATGATATTGTTAAATTAAAACTTTTGCTCTGTTTGGTAAATAACATTGTCCAAAGCTCCACACACACACACACACACACAAACTATCCCATTTAGACATGGTTGAGGACCGCTGGGACTGCATTTTGATTCAGCAATTAAAGGGTTCATTCTGTCCCATGATGTTTTTCTCAGGACAGCCGCCATGTCCTTGGCAGTTGGTTAGTGCCTGTACTTTCCTGGTTGTTAAATATTTTGAATATCACCCTCCCAATAACCGTTGAGTCATAAATGGGCATAGTTGAGATTAAAACTTATTCTGAAGGGAATGATTAGTCAATTGGAACAGAAGCTGTTCATCAAAAAATTAAGTTAACTATTAGCTGTGAAATATAAGAGTCATGTTTAAAAGGCTTAATCATGAGAATGTATAATTTAAATTATTCAGTTATGATGAATCAGATTAGTCACTGAACAGATACATGTTTTCATTTGTTGAAGACAGAATGGGAAGTTTGTTTAACCAGCTCGTGTTGCCTTTCTTACAGGCTATTTTGTGTGATGTTCGATATCCAATAAGATGAAATTTAAATATTCCTTTATCAGCAATTCGTGTGAAATAGGAATCGCTCTCATGGGCTCAAAATATATTCACGTTGAAGTTTAACATAGTAGATAGGGAGGACATTTAAATGCCTCCCTATATGGGGAAGGGGGAAAAATAGTTGGGGAGAGGGAGGGAGGTAAACCATGAGAGACTCTTGAATACTGAGAACAAATTGAGGGCTGATGGGGGTGGGGGGAGGAAAAGGGGGTAATGGGCATGGAGGAGGGCACTTGTCAGGATGAGCACTGGGTGTTACATGGAAACCAACTTGACAATAAACTATAAAAGAAAAAAGTATAAATAAACAAAAAAGCACAGATATCTGGGATTTATCAACTATGTGAAGTTTACAAAGTTAAAAAAAATAAAAGTAATAAAAAATCAGTAATAAATAAATAAATAAATAAATAGATGCCTCCCTATGTCAGCGGTTCCCAATCTTGGACTCACCTCACATACTGTCCAGGCCACATCCCAGAACAATGACATCAAGACTCTTGGGGGTGGGGATACAGGTATTAGTAGTTTAAAGCTCCCCCAGGGGATTCTAATGCACATCCAAGGCTGAGAACCACCACCCTCTATCACGCAAAATGCTATCTAGTCCTTCCTTTTGGAGAGTATGTTCTTCAGGTTTAGATCAACTGCATGTCCCTACTTCTCAGGTTTCTGATGAAATCTGCAAATAGCTCCTGGAAAAGGAGGCGGGGGACACATAAATCAGAAATGAGGGTGAGCAAAGGTCCTGGCTTGCCCGGAACTGACTGACGGCTTCCCAGGATGTGGGATTTTCAATATTAAAATGTTACGGAGTAATCTCCTTACTTCGGGAGGACAGCTTACTCAGGCCCACTCTCTAGGGCCTGGGGATCAAGAAGTAAAGTGAACAAAATTGCAAAGGGAATTAACAATTTTATGTCCCTTTATGTAAGAGTGTACAGTCCATAAACAGTATGGAAACGGTGACACCTATGAACACTCTAGAAGAGTGGAATTTTTCCATCATCAGGGGTTTTATTTTGTTGAAGCCTGAAATATTTGAGCATATAACAGTAGTCAGCCTTTTCTCATTCTCCCTACACCCTCAGGCACTTGATTCACTGGCCCCTGCTAGGCTAGAATTTAGCAAGCTTTGCCAAAATAGGCCAATTTCATCAGCATTAAAAAAAAAAAAACATATAAGGGGCTAACCTCTTTTCAGGGTGGGGGGGAAGCTTCAAAATTGCTCTGTAACTTCATGGCTTTCTGTTTTTACTTTGTTTTTAACCAGTTACACCTAGCCTTCTCACGTTTTGTCTCACACAACTCAGTTGGCAGTGTTTGCTTATAAAATCAATTGCTTTTTCAGTTTGCATTGAGGGCAGATGGAGGTGTTTGCTGGCAATGGGGGAAGTTTTTGAAACGCAGTGCACGACAGTTTATAAGCAACTCCTGATCATAGCTCAGCTACCATTCAAGCTCTACCTGCAAACATCAAGTCTCCTTTGCACGACAGTGAATGGGCCACACAGACAGTGGTCGGGTTGCCTCAAGCATGACATTGAATATTGATGTTCTTTGAGCCAATCAAAATGAATGAGTTTATTTTGCCTTCACTCTAAATGTTTCCTATTGAGGTATATGTGAACCCATCTGCATATCTACAGTGTTTGCTGGCTGCACCCTCTTAGCTGTGGCACATTAGTGCCCCCTGGAATCACAGGAGTGAGCACTGTAAAGTCAGTAGGTTGTTCCTGCCAGGGTCCCACTGCTATTCCTTCTACTCTATGCTGATATGTTCCCCTTCTTTATCTCATTTCATTTTTTTTTCTCCCCTTCCATTTCCTGTATCACTTTTACTTGTACACCAGCATCTTGGCTATAAACTCAAACTTGTTTCCTTCTGGTCAGTGACCAGAACTGACCAGTCACTAGATATAATAAGACACAACCTTTGGAACCTCCACACACTCGTCAACAATGTTTTCACAGGGGTTGTTCCTTAGGCCAGTGTCTGTTTTTCTGGTTCAGGCTTTCCATATGCTTTCAAGTTCCATGAGGACTGGCTTCCAGACAATGCACTGACCGTCTGAACCAAGGAGAAAGGTTTTACCTCTCCAGAAATAAATAATTATCCTCAAAAAGAAGTAACAGTGGGCATAGTGAGGATGACTTGCAGATTATTACACTTAGATTTTCTTTGATTCCACATGCATTTATTAAACACTGGCTTGTGTCAGAAGGTGGGTTGGGTGTTAAGAACACAAAGATGAGAAGGTTGTGGTTTATGTTCTCAACAAAACCTCAAACTTCTCTGGGTGCCAGATCTCCAAACCACTAATATTTTATTTTCTTTTGAAGTCTTTATTCATTTGTGAAACTCAAATTCAAAAAGCTTTGATTTGAACAGAAACTTCAAATGTTTTCAAATTGACATTGCACCTTTCATAAATGGATGTTACTTAGAAATCTTTTAAATATTATTTTGGGGCTCCTGGGTGGCTCAGTCGGTTAAGCGTCGGACTTTGGCTCAGGTCATGATCTCATGGTTCATGGGTTCAAGCCCGATGTCAGGTTCTGTGCTGACAGCCGGCTTAGAACCTGGAGCCTCTCTTTGGATTCTGTGTCTCCCCCTCTTTCTAATCCTCCCCTGCTCATGCTGTCTCTCCCTTTCTCTCAAAAATAAATTTAAAAAACTGTAAAAAAAGAAATATTTTAAGTATTATTTAATATTCAAATAATATATTTATAATTACTCTCATTCATAAAATGAATTAAAGGGACATTTAGATCATTGGAGAATGTTTTAATCTTTTGATAATGTTACTAATTGGTAGGAAATGTTTTACATTTTGATGGGAAATTTCAATTTATTTTTATTGATTTTTTTACACTGCTTATAAAAAACTCTTTGTCTATAGGTATAAATCATGGAAAACATCTAATACTTGGATGAATAGGAAACTGTAATTGCATTGTTGTTTATAAAATACTGTGTGTATGTGTGTATGTGTAAGACTTAAAAAATGCTTCTTTTGGATATCTGATCTAAGATTAAATTTAACAAACAAGTAAAAATGTCTTAGGTCTAATATGCATTATCATTCTCTTTGGAAATAGACTAATATTTAGCCGATACCTTGAAGGAACACAGCTTTCAGTATCTTCTCAACACCTCGGAAGGCTAAAAGGTTTTAACAAATAGACTTTGATATTTTGTTTTAAAATCAACATACTGGAAAAAATGCTATATCACCCGCAAGTTTTCTATTATGTGATATATGTTGAAGTTCACTTATACTGGTTGCATCTTTGATCCCGCTAGCAAAAACATACCTGCGATAGGATCTTTCTGCTCACCTTCCTCTTGGAGCTGGCTCTTTGGGGCTCATTTTGTGATACATTTTTCAATTTTATACTTCAAATCTGATCTTGAGTTTCTCTATTTGACTTATGTTCTCGTAGAATTTTTTCAGCATTAATTTTATCAGGCATTTACAACACACTCTGCTGTTCATCACTTGGAAGATACTATTGAAGGGGAACTTAATTGGATGAGATTGATTTCACCACACACACCATTACACATGCTATAGATACGTGTATACAGCTAAAGGGGAAATGAGAACATGCCCTTCTCTTTTCGACATACTATTTAAATAACACTATTAACTTATTAAGCAGTATGAGAGCTATGTGGAACGTACGGCTTTGGTTTTCTGAGTTCTGATTGATACTGAAAACCAAGTAGTAGCTCTTTTGAATTGCTACTCACTGATTTAGAACCGATGCAAATCATTCTAGAGTAAAATAAAATCTTCCTGAATAATCAATTCAGCACAATTATTTATAGAGAATCAGGCTGTGTCTCTAAAACTTAAGTAATCATACTGTAGCATGGGTTAGCCTATTATTTAAATTAGGATTGATAGGGTTATATGAATATTGTATATTAATAAATCCTAAAGTATTCTGAATATACCACAAATAATTTTTCCCTTCCAAATGGATACACAGTTTCTAGTAAAAAAGGAAGAGAAAGCCTAAGAATTTCATTTCATATATACCTTCACAAATAGGTATTCTTTTTATACAGATATCAGAGCTCAGTATTGGGGCAAGTAAAAAGGAGAAAGACTTCTTAGGGGCAGGGAGGCGGGAATCTAGGATAGGGAAGAAAAACGGAGCATACAGGGCAAAGCCAAACCAAAAGAGGTCAAATAAAATGCACAGCCACAGTTGGAGTATCTAAATACAGTAATGACAAGTGAATATAATCATGAAAATACATGCCTACTTCCACAATCCATAAAGGGGGCACAAACAGGAACAAGGTTAAATTAAGGGACATCTTCTGTCCTGGCTGGAGTCACTCCCCAGGGCTGAGCCTGAGCAAAAGCCTGCATTCACGGAGTTTATAGTGGAAACTGATCCCACAGAATGATAGTACAGTGGAGCCAAGGACAACTCAGGGAAGGAAGGAAAGCCAGTTGAAGTGATTATGTTGAACTGGTCCCTGCTGTGGGCACCTGGGAATGGATCATGACAGGGACCTTCTGAAGAACTATAGAATAAGACCTAGCAATGTCTGCTCAAGGGGAAAAGGAACTATTTTTCCACGAGTTCCTGCACCCATGGCTCAAGATTGTCCACCACACATGCATGTTTGCATAAGCATCAGAATAGCTGAGTGGATTCCATAGCTTTCCAGGTAGTAGCAGCAAAGAGCCCCATGGCAGAAATTGAGAGACAGCACAGCTGAATTAAGGTGCAGGCAGGTTACACTTGCACCTAAAAGGTATCACTACAGCAACTGGAAGAAAAGATAGGCAGAGAGGATCTGAGGCAGGGCATGAGAGGTGTCTAGGACAGTCATTCCTTGCACTGCTGAAACTCACTTGCTTCTTACATTAAGTCCAGTCAGTCTGCCACAGGACCTTCAAAGTGGTGGTCACCTGTAATACCTACAAAATACCCAATATACAATGATAGTGGAAAAAACTACAGTCCCAACTGCTATGACTGATCCCAAGACTGTAACAATATTTACATCGTTTCCCTCCACCCCCCATTTGGAAATTTCCTTGAGGTTGGAACACTTGGCTGTTCTTGAAAGGTTTATTCCCAAGAGATCAGAACCTTTAGTTGCTTTACCCCGATCGGACCACAGTTGTTGACACCGGCCATTTACTTTTATCACCAGGTATGAGAGAACCAAGGAACACTTCAGGGAGTTCCCTGGGTTTCAAAAATCATCCTAGTAGCAATTCCCTAGCAGCAAACCTGCTTCTTCATAGTAATCAGGTTCAGGTACCCTTACCAATATGGCAATTCCTTTCTTTGCCTAAAACCCACTAGCATGAGGAGCCAAAAATGGTCCAAGGATAATTACAGCTTTAGGCTTAGTGGAATCTTTATTGTGTCCCCTAATGAAAGTGTCTCCTTCTCCCAAAGAAACAAGATTTTTCTTCCAATAGGGCCCAAAGTTGCTAGGACAGATAGCACAGATTTCATAGGTGGGTAGCTGGGAAGACGCTGAGACAGGCCAAGCTTCTATCCACACCACGGTTCTCAGATCTGTGCTTGCATGGTAGTGCCTTAATACTAGCTGGTGGTTCACTGTATACTCTACATCCTGGAGGTTAGTGCTCCAGCCCTGCGAGGCATTAGCCCCAAACCAATGCCTTTGTGGAATCTTTAAAGAATCATTCCATAATTCTCTTAGGCTGTCTACTTCCAGGTCACGCAGTATATGTTAGCACTGGTGGACCTTATGGTTGTCCATTTGTTGTTATGCTCATTAATTGTGACATGTGTCCCTTTGTCTGAGATAATGTTTTGCTGTACCCCATGTTATAAAATCAGGCATTTAGTAAGTTTTCAGATGATGGTGCTGGTAAAAGCAAACCCATGTATTCAACTTAAAAAGGACAATCGTTGCTCTTTGAGAAACAATTGTTGAAAAATTGAGAGT
Organism: Helogale parvula; assembly: GCA_004023845.1. Lineage (NCBI taxonomy): Eukaryota > Metazoa > Chordata > Mammalia > Carnivora > Herpestidae > Helogale > Helogale parvula. The sequence continues at coordinate 68,344 of PJEM01006022.1, read as the reverse complement.
TGATAGATTTTGATGTAATCCATTTCCCATCAAGAAATGATGCCATACTGAGGATTCAGTGTCAGTCTCTGCTTTTGGCAGCTTGCGCAATTAGTAGTAGCTGCAAGTAGATCAGTCTTAGTGAGAAGCCCAACTTTGTAGCCTGTACGTAGATTCCCTTCTGCTACTTGGGCTCTGCCATTTGTGATGATTATGGACTGAGACTGACTGATAGCCACTGGACAAGTCATACCATCTCCCTGGCTGGGAAGTACCACGGATGCTCCCTAGCGGGCATTATCATGAACTGCAGAGATTCTAATGCTTTCCTGTGGGGGTGGTAGTGTGGTGGCAGTCCACTTTCAGGTAGCAGCAACATATACAGTCAATCCATTTCTGATTATTTGGGTTTTCCTTCTCTTCTCGTTGCCTATAGAGAACCTCCACCCCACCTGTGAGGCCACAGATGTAAGTTCAGAGAGGGAGGAAGGAGTACAACAAAAGTAAGTGATAGGAAAATCTAACCCACTTGTTCAGATCGCTGATCTCTCTGGACTTACTGAGCCAAAACCCTAATGTACTATTTCCATCATAATGCCAATTGCCATTATACCTATTCAAACGTTTTGCTTGGTGGGTGTGATAATACCTTGGTCACACAATAACTTGATGTCCCATGATCAAGCAGGCACTCACTCTATAATAGGGTCCAGCCAGAAGTTGCTTTTGCAAATGGCAAGTAGTTCTCTGACCCACAAGGGGTGGTCTGTAGGATGTTGCCTAAGGATTCCAGGCATCTCTGCTGTGACTCTGATCTTCAGACTAGACAGAGACTATATTCATCAGATCTGTTGGTCACATGAGCCGGTTGCAATTTCCTCTTACTCTGGGCCCCAAATCATCACCCTTGCAAGATACCCAGTAAGTTCATTGTGGCAGTAACCCTAAGCAATGTATATGCAGTCTCCAAGATACAAACAAAACAAAACTCACCAAGAGCTGTGTCTTTTCTTTGGTAGGAGTACAAGGGCAAAAACTTGTCCTCTGTCTCAGAGGAAATGGTCATATTCCCTAGACCATTAAACCCCTAATATCTTCACTGGTATTGCAGGTCCCTGAATCTCCATGGTGTTCTTTCCTCCCTTTCTGACCCATATGTGTCTAACTAGGGAATACATAGTACTTTCCACCTCCTGATCATGTAGCGTACTGTCATCAATATGGTAGAGCAGTACAGCAGACCATTAGGGTTCATGAGAAGTATCTGTGACAGAAAATAAGGGAGTTAATAAGTCTTGAGGCTGGAGACTTGATGGACTTTAATAAAATTGCTTTGGATTTTCTTTACTAATGGGTATTACATATGTAATACCAAAGGCTATTGTAATAAAGACTCCATATCCAGCATAAGAGCTGCAATTCAGACTACCATTGGATTATGTTTATGGCACATCATGCACCACACCCATGGAGGTCTTGTGGAGGCCTTACAATAAATTGGATAAGAACTTAATAGGAACCACCACCCCTGAATCCTTAAGTCTTTAGTGTTGGCTCCAATCTCTGCAGTTCCTTCTAAGGGGGAATATTAAAACAGTCTTAGGGGCTTCCACTTAGCCTTTCCTGTGATAATGCCTATTCCCCTATAGGTCAGGGAACCAATGTGAGGCTCTTCCAGCTGCTAAGTATGTCCATACCAACTATGCACTCAGGAAATAACCACAGAGTATATCTGTGAACCCAACAAATCCAACACCAGAGAGACTCAGTCAGCCATTTATCTTCTGGTCGCTAATCACTCTAACTATGGAATCATATTGGACTGTTGAGTTTCAGAGTGTCAGGTCAGATTTGGTATCTAAAAACACTCAAAATTTCTAAGTCTTTCCTCTTCCCCAAGTAAGGCTGAAGGTCCCTTTGGGGGACGACTGGGGATAAGCATTGTATATATTTGCAGTAGGATTGCAGGGTTCTTCCTTGAGGAAATCCTGTTTCCACCTTGTAGAAGGCTTAGATCTGAGAATCCGTGGTATCAGACCTGGGTTTGAAGCCGTGTCAGAGTTACCAGGATTTCCATGGGTGGTAGAGTGGGCTGAGTGCAACAGAAGAGGAACCACTAGCTTTTGTAACAGCTGGGGTGCTTCAGTGGAACAAACCCAATCGTGACCACAAGGATTGTGGATCTGAATGGCTTATGTAAGTGCTTTGAGATACTTTGAAAATTAAAAAAAAATGGCAGACTCAAGTCAAACAACTAAGTAAGTTGAGACCCATGAGAAAGATGTTATCAATGAGGTATTTCTTATACTCAGGCCATTGGTAGCTTGCTTATTTGGACCTAGGCTTTCTAGCCAGCCATCACCTAGCCCTAGGCTCTTTAGTATGTTGAGATTGCATGAATAAAATTACTATAACAGAAACCACAGATAAGCTCATAGCACTGATCACCACGTGTTCCTGATGGCAGCTTGATGGCTCTCTCCCTGCTACACTGCGTGCTCGGGGTCACACATCCAGGATGGGAGCTGCCTCTCTGCACTTTGCTCAGGCACACTGCTTAGCGCATGGTAGCGGTGCAGATGTTGTCAAATGAGTAATGAACAAAGAAATTCATTGCTGAGAAGTCATGGTTTCATGTCTCCAGGTAAGGTTTAAATACATAGGTTTGGAGATTGGATAAACCTATTGTTATGGGAGCACCTGTTGGATCAGGTTTTTTTCAATTTGACTGCCATTTGTCTGGCATTGATAAAACCATAGTGTGGGGGGTGAAAATGCCACCTCCCAATGTTGGGTGTTGTGATGCATGGAAGCTACAATCAGAACAAAATGGGGACAAGCATTTTCTTTTGGTGTTTAGATAGGTGTGTTAACTATGTTTACAAAAGAATCAATCCCTTAGATCAATAAAAGAGATGTAGTCTGTGACTCAGAAATAGGAGAAACTTGAAAGAAGAGAGAAAGAGAGAGAGAGAATGAGACAAATGCCACGGGATCCACTATCACACAAGCTCTGCCCAGTTGAGTGGATTTTAGCCATGTCTTTTCACCTTATGGAGCCTCAGTTTCCACATCTGTGGTTTAAGAGTTTAGGGAGATGATATGTGACATCCCCCCAGCCCCTCAGCTCCAACATGCTCGAGCTTCAGCAATGCCGTGACACCCACCAGAAATGTAGTTCTAGAGCTTAACAGTGTGACTCAGGACCCCGGACAATTCAGGGGATCTGAAGTCCTATCTTCCTGAGTCTTCTCTTTCATTTTCCTGCTTGCTTGAACCCAATTTACCTGAATGTTCTATTCCCTCCCATGCTCCCCTATTTAAAATTCACTTATAACTATACAACAACACCCACTCAAGGAATAGTTCATCCAGTCTGGACTGCCGTGAATTGCCCACAGATTTGCTGATGGTCAATAATTTTCAGTGACTCATTCCACCCCTGCTTTTGTGCTAGCTTCCTCCCTGTGGAAGTCAGTCCCCCCAGCTTGCAGTCCTTTGATTACTTTTTTGAAGTGTAACCTGTGCCTCTCTTCATGCTCGCCTACACAAAATTCCCCGCACCATTTTCTGCAAAAGCGGTCTTCTGACCATCAGAGTCATCTTGACCTCCCTTCTTCCCACTCCCTACCTCTCAGCTAGGCCCTCAGTGAGATTCTAATGTCCTATTCATTGGAGCCTCTTGTCCTCGAGTACATGCTGTCACTCTCCAGCTCTGTCCTGGTTGGCCAGGATACTTCTAGGCCGCACACCGAGTTAATCTTTAATACCAGGGTATTGTGGACTTCGCCAGGGACAAATTGTGGCTGTAAGTATCCAGGGGGTGATGAGATATTCCACATCTCTCCCTTTTCCAGTACATTGATTTTGACCACAGTACAGAGTACCTGCTCCATGACTCGAAGCTACTTTAAATGTGCTCCATGGCCAAGGTGGAGTGAATGTGGGAGGTGCTTGGTCCTCTGTCTGACTAGTGGGTTCTCAGTTACTGATTAATTCGCTAAGAGAGGCACTTCTGACCCTGAAAGCTGGGTCACGCCACGGCCGCCGCCGCCACACAGCCTGGGCCTGCGGACCGCTGCCGTGGGGCCTCAGAAGGCCTGTCGCAGCTGTATACACAAAAGACCGCCTTCTGGGAACCCGAGGGGCTTCAAAACCTAGACATCCAAAGCTCGATAATTTCTGACTTCAGATTTACATTGAGCATTTTTGTTTCTAGTCAGGTATAAAGGAAGGAAGAGAGGCCCTGCTTGCTGTGCAATACAACATCACATTTGTCGGCACAGATGAAAATAAACTCTTAATCTGAACAAACAAGTACGTTGCATTCTAGGTCTGGAATTGCACTATTGTCAAACCAGTCGCTGAAATACGACATTCCGGTTTTGGATGAAAGAGAAAGGACTAGAGTCGGCTTCAGAAGTAAATATAAAAACTGTGTTTTAGCAGAAGCCCACTGAATAGAAATCATACACCACAGAGAAAGACAACAGATCCTTACAGCTCTGTGTGTATAACAAACACAAATAGTCATAATTATCCCTGCCCCAGGGACTTAACCCCTTCGGGGAAAGGCCAGGCTTCCAGCCTCCTTATCAAACTAAAATCATTTTGAAATCTATTTATCATATCCTCCAGCTCTGTTTAAAAATGTTTGTGATTAGATACTGTTTGTTGTTGTGGGTTTTTTCTCCCTTCATTTTGTTTTCACTATTCATAAGGAGAATTAAAACCCTGGCTGTAATAAGGCATCTGTTGTAAACAAGTTCAGACAAAGGAAGCAATTTCTCTGGCAAGTAGGGGGCATGAGAAGGTGCAGAAGACTGCATTCTAGGAAAGCCTCGATAATAACAGAAAATAACCTCCTTTTGATCTCCCACCACTCCTTCAGATACCTCGTCGATCTTGGGGTCAATCAGCTCCATAAATTGTTTGCGGAATTATCAGACACCAAAAATATTGTGAATCCAAAAAATTCGCATTGCTTCTAATCCTATGGGTTCTTGCCACATCCATTCATAGATTTCTGGACTAAAAGCAGACAGGCATCTGCCTACAGCATCAACGGAAATATATCCTGTTCAATTCCTCCCCAGGGTGCACGTGCAGATACTCACAAACACATGTGTGCACACAACACACATGAACACGTTGCACAAACATGCGTGGAGACATATGTACACAGACGTGCCTGTATTCTCACACATGCAAACACACACATATCAGTCACACCTGCATAAACATGCACTTGTGCACAGGCATGCGCACGGAGAAGCACGCTCACACGTGTGCATGCACACTTACACACGCATACACACACACACACATCCCTGGCTGGTCCCTGAGAAACAGTATCTGTCTTGCCCTGATCTGATTTAGGCCTCTGGGTTTCTGAGCTCATGCTCATTTTCATCACTGAAAATAATCATCTTCAACCAAACTCCCCTCAGTGCCTGGGGGGAAGTTCTTTCCTATTGCTTCCTCTATATCGCCTTCCCATATGAGGCCCCAGAGCTAAATCCTTCCATTTCAAGGAAAAATCAGAATCCCCAAACGGGACAGCATTTACACGGAGCCCAGCTTGAGGACCCTGCTTTGCACATCTTTCACTGAGACACAGGAACGGGACACAGAGTACTCAGAGCTTCCTTTCTGGGAGACTGCTAAGTGGTAACCTCCCCCCTTGCCTGCTCACTCCAAAGCCTGTGGAGCAGCTACTGCAAAACTAGGTTGATTTCCTCACTGCCCCTGGGCAGGGACTGCGCCTTATTCGCCCCTACATCTACAGTGCCTAACACAGTGCCTGTCACGGCACTGAATCCAGTGAAGATCTGAATAAATGAACCCCCAGTATCAGATCCTTTCCCCTCACTCTACATACTCAGAAGTATGCGTCTGTGTGCCAGGGAGCATGAGAAGTCACAGGACAAACATACTAACTACATCTTCCTCGAAAGTCCATTTTATTTCTATTAAGTAGTGTTTAAAAGATTAATTTTCTATTAAAGCAAACACCGGATAAGTAGAATCTAATAAACATCATGTTAGTAGCTGTGATAAAGATCTTGGGTTTTGAAGACTGTTTTAAATGCTATGCCTACCATAGATTACGAAGGTGACCTCTAATAAAGTTTTTATATTTCTCCAAACATTTTAATTCTCAGTTGTAAAATGGAGGTACTAATAACTGTCTCACAGAGATTTCAGAGTTCAAGTAGGAGAATGTGTGCAGTGGAAGTTAACAGTGATACTGGAGGCAGTCGCCAAAGCAGTAAATACGAGAGCAGTATAGTAATGCCAACAGCCATAGTAATGCTGATATTAACAGGGGCAGCTGTAACAGACAGAGAATTAAACAGCAGAAGCCCAGAGGAAGGGACAGAGGGAGGGAAGAAGTCACTGAATAAGCAAATAAATGAAGACATGTTAACCCAAATGTAAAGGGGCCCACCATTCAAGGATCAGCCACCAGTGGGAATCATGTGATCTGATCACTGAGGCTCAGACAACTTAACGAAGTCTAGACCCCATTCCCGATTCCAAGGCTAGGGCTTTTAGGCTGAGTATAATCGCTCATCTCTGAAAATAATCATTATTCTTAGGTCATGGTAAAAAGATAGACATGTGCTCAGGAGTGCTTTGATGGTCACACATGCCAGAGGAGCGTGACCCTTGACTCTGTAGTCCTAAAACTGAATTACGTCTTTACCGTTTCGTACGTTTCTGACTGTGGTCAAGTTACTTCATCTCTCTGAATTGTTATCCACATGTGGAGTGGAGAGGATTATATCTACCTTGCAGATTGATGAGTGAATTAGAGAAAATGTATCAGCATGTCTGGTGGCATATACTAGCAGTCACTAAATGATAGCTTTTATGTATTTATCCATTTTCTTTATCCTATTACTAATTCGTAATAATCCCTATAAATACACTTACCGATCCAGTAGGAAAAATAATTATCATGCCTATAATATATTCTGAACATGTCAGAAACTAGGATGATTGAATAGATTAGAAATTCAGGGGCTTTGTGGCGTCCTCCTGACAGTCACTGGAATATCAATGACCATAATAATGATAATTGATTCTTCTATGTCTACATTTCTCCACCACTGCAGGGTATGTTGTATGGTTGTAATATGATCTGAACATTTAAAAGGCAATGAACTCTCTAAAGAACAACAGCAAATAATAACTAAGGGGCAGACTAAATGCGTGAAACCATTGAACCATAGTATTTTCATTTTTGATGTGGTTTTCTTTTTTCTTCCTTTAAAGGATCTATCTGACACTCTGAAGAGCATGATATCATTTTTATGTCCTGATCCAGAAGTAAAAAGACTTATATTGTATTCGTGGCGAAAACATGAATTATGGAATAACCATAAAAATCATTTCTCTGCACTTCAACTAGCTCATCCCTTACTGCCACTAAAAACAGAAAGGGGAAAATAAAAAGTAGGCAGTATAACCTCATAATAAAGGATAGCTATTAAAGTTTAAAAATACTTCATTTTATTTATAAAAATATTTAGCAGTATTAAAAATTTACTAACTGGTTACCTTCCTCACCTCTCTCTGCCTGGGGAAAGCCCACCGTGGAGCAGCCCTTGCTGGCTGGAAGAAGTTGCAGATTAGGACTGGAAATTAGAAGGCATTGGGTTGAGCCAGATTGGCGACCCTCTGTGTGACCCTGGGTGGTGTCTCACCCTATCTCTCCTGGTTTCAGACAGACTAGACTTCATCTCTAACATCTTTTCCAGCTCTAACTTTTATATCTCTGACTCAGCCCAGGAGGCTGCATAAGGATTAAAACTGTTAACTGTTCCCCCCCGCAGAGCACATTAGGGAGGACTCCGCAAGCCTCGCCGTGTGCTGATATCAGAACAGGGAGCAGAGCTATGAGATACATTGAGACACCCACCCCTGGTACACACGTAGTTCCCAGATAGTCAAACACTGATCTAAATCCTGCTGTGACAATATTTTGCAGATGTCACTAAGGACCCATATCAGTCAATCTTAAGAAAAGGAGATAATCTGGGTGGGTGTGACCTAACCAATCACATGAGCCCTTTAAAAATAGATTTTTTTTCCCCCTTCTGGCTAGTCTTAGAGAAAAAGTCAGAAAGACATGTTGTTCTTCCTGGCCTGGAAGAAGCAAAAACCATGTTGTGAATTGCCCACGAGGGCCATAAAGCAAGGGGCTAAGAGTGGCCCCTGGCTGACAGCTAACAGTAGATGTGGCCTCAGTCATACAATGGACCGCAAGGAAATGGATCCTGCCAGCAACCACTGAGCTTGGAAAGAAATTTCTTTCTCCTGAGTCTCCAGAAGAGAACCAATCCAGTCCGTGTACTGATTTCAACCTTGTGATACTCTTGAGCACAGAACACAGTCAGGCCATGGCCAGATTTTTGACCTACAGAATTGTGGACTAATCCATGGGTGCAGAAGTTCGCCACCCAGCAATGGAAATCTAATATACCTCTACAACTAGAGAAAATAACACACAATTTAATAGCTTTTTCTTTTATAAAAAAATACTTCTAACAATCAACTTATAATTTCCTTTTCACATAGCTCAGGTGAAATTCTTCTTCCTGTGAATTTTCTATCAGAGATCACCTGCGTCAGGCTTTCTTCGGGGGTGCAGAACTGGACCTTGCTCTACCTCAAGGCAACCCCTCTCAAGAAGAAAGGCTCCGGGGAGGCAAAAGGCACTGCTATTCCAGAACATCCCCTACCCTAGGACAATGTGCTTTGTGCACATTTGGAGTTTAAATTTGAATGATTTCATCCGGGACTCCAACCATTAGACTTTGTTTTTCTTTATCACATTAGTACATTTTATTTCAGGTTGGCTAGAGCAAATGAGCAAGCTGTTGGTCAGGAAGCTGGGATGTGCTGGAAATTTTCTGGTGATTCATTTATGGAGAGGATGGCAGGGGCTCTGAATGGGCAGAGAGGAACAGACGTAAACAAGGATTAAGGGTATCTTTAAGCCAGCCTCCTATTGTTTAGAATCAGGCAGCCTCTGCCAGGTCTTCACTTTTGGGTGCTGGTGGCTCAAGAGCAGGAGCAGAAGTCTAGGGCACCTGCGATCCTCTAAAACAGGAGGATGACGCAGGGAGGGTGTAGTAAAAACACTAAAAAGAACATTTTTTCCTAAGACAATCGAAAGCTGAGGAGTGGATAGATTTTATTTTTGTTTTGTTTTACTTCATGTTTTGATCAAACCTTCCCCTAAAAAGAAAACGCCAGCAATTTCACTAAAGGCACAACGAGAGCGCCACCATGTGGTAGAGCCTTTACGAACAGACAAGGCCTTGTAGTGGGTTTGCAGACTAAGAAGAAAACTTGTGACAAAAGCCAGAACTCTCAATACTAAAGATCCTGGATGTCTTCAAAAGCTTGGTGATTGGTTTGATTTTTTAAATCATCATATTCCTAGAGGGCCTAACAATGACTTTATCCTAGCTAACACTACAAAGTTATCATCGATGTGATTTCAAAGTGAAGTTTTATTTTGCTGCCCTGATTATTTTCTAAAAGAAATAATGAGACTAGCACTCGTGGCCATCATGGGACAGAACAGCATTTGTTCTGGTTCGCGAATAACCACATTTATGCAAATTCCTCAAGGCTGTCAGCTAATACTTGAGCGCTGTCGATGACGGCAAAACTGGTGAACTTTGACTTATTTGTCTGTCTGTGGGGTGGCTGCTGTTGTTGAGAAGGTACAGAAAACATCACCCACCCCAATTTGAATGGTCAGTCCCTCCCAATTATTCTGTGTCCTTATATCACTCTGCCCTAGATTTAAATTCTGGACAAGAGTGTTTGATTAGCTTTGCTTGATCACCTGATCAATTTTATCCAGGGATCTTAACTTACAGTCTGACCAGGACTATGCACAATGAAAGAGCAGTTCCCAAAAGGAATAACGGGGCTCATAGTAGCAAGGGAACAGGCAAAAAAAAACCCCAGCAGGTGACAAACACAGTCTGTGTCATTTCAAGTGCCAGTCCCTTACTGAACACGGACACAGACTAAAGGTGTGGTATGCACGCCATAATGTCCAGTGTCTACCTAGTGCTATCATTGTTGGATAATCCAGAGCTCCTTCTCATCTGTCTGGAGTCTGCTGGGCAGTGGGCCTTCTGCCAGCGGGCCTCCCCAGTGCAGTTTCATCACCAAAGTCACTGAGGTTACCTGCCACTTGATTACAATCCTCCCAGAGAAGACAACAGAGGTACCTGAGGGTCTTCGCTGACCTGAAGACATTTCTGTTTTGTTTTTAAATGCATATGGACTAAGTCTCAATTTTCTCCTACTTCAATGGGAAACATCAGGAAAATACTCAAAAAGGACCTGAGAGACCCACCTGGCACCTCAGTGAAATTATTTTTTCCTTTCATAAGAAGATTAAGGCATCAATAATACTGTTGTTATTGTTTTTGTGTAAAGTGTGCTAATGTCTTTGTGCCCCTTCCAAGAAAGAACTTGCTGGTGATGAAAGAGGCTCATGTCAGATTCTTTATTACAAGTTTTTCTTTGATATTTATACTATGTTTAAATGCACTTTGCTAAACTATCTCCCTTTCTTTGAGGACTCATGACTGCTGACTCTTCAGATATGTAGTCTATATATAGATTAGGGAGAACTCTTATGATCAGTGTCCCCAATCAACAGAGAGAAGGTTGTTCTAAATTGTCACTTAGGTCCCTTTACTTATCACTGGGATACAATTATGGAAGCAGTCAGAACATTCCTGCCCCTCAGGTCTCTGCTTCCCCCCAGTCAGTTGGTTGTACCTGAACAGGTTCATTTACAGGCCTCCACAATCCCTGAGGCTTTGACCTCCATGGGAGTTTCTTGGTATTTCATGATTTCTAGTTCATTGCAATCAAAGAATCCATATGTTCTGTTCTCAGAGAGATGGTGCAGACTTTCAGGCTCTCAGCCAGAACCAGACTTTTCATCTTCTGACTCGGGCCACAGCCTCTCCCTAGATGCTCCGTTTCTCTGTGATCTCTTCTCTGACAATGTCTGCCTGGCATCACTTTCATATTAGAAAATCATGGAAATAAAGATGATTAAACTCATGGAATAGAATTTTAAAAAGTAAATTAATATTATAGAAAATAGTTATTAAATACTATTTATCAAAATAATATTAAAATATTAAGATTCAAGGACATATTTAAGTATCCTTAGGTACACATACAGTTGACTTTTGAGCAACATAGGTTTGAACTGTGCAGGTCCACTTCTGCATGGATTTTCTTCCTTTTTTTTTGTTTTAATAAGAAAACAGTTCAGTGCTGCAAATGTATTTTCTCTTCCATATGATTTTCTTAATAGCATTTTACTTTCTCTGGATTACTTTATTTTAAGAATACAGTATATCATGCATAAAACATACCAAATATGTTTTAATTGACTATATTATGGTCAACAGTGGGCTATTAGTAAAGTTTTGAGAGACTCAAAAGTCGTATGTGGATTTTTGACACCATGGGGATTTCATACCCCTATCCGCCACATTTTCCAAAGGTCAACTGTCTAGATAGATATTATTTGTTTTATTTATGTATTATATATTTATTTATTTATGCTCTCAAATAGCTTTAAAAATTGCTTCACAAACTGGATATTAAGTTCAGCCAATTTCTGGGCAGGAAGAGATTCCAAGATTCTCTCAGTAATACAGATTTGAATAGTTAATTTCAGGGATATTCCTTGTCTTGGAGAATTATTTTTTAAACTATCTTCAAGACAAATCATCATATTACAAAGTCTCCTAGGCTACTGGGCAATTTTTCATCCCTGTAGTTGACTCATTGTACCATTTCATCTCAGTGCTGCTCTCTTTAGTGGCTTTTTTTTCTAATTTCTATAGAAAAGTCATTAGAGGGAGTAATTTTCTCCAAACAGCCCATTATTTCTAGGCGAAGAGCAAAAATAAGTTGTTGGTTGAAGACAGAACTGGTTGAGGGGATGTATCATTGGCATATGTGTGCGCTGCCTCTGTTAGTTTCTTGGTAATTGCTGTGTAGGAAAAACAGTACACAATTGAAGAGAAAAGATTATGATAGGCCTAATGATCTGCTAATGATAATGATGTTAAAAGTAAGAATTTGTACTCAGCTTGTGCTTTTCCTTCTACTAGACTTTGCATCCCTGACTTCGGAAAGTGAACAAGTTGATTTATACCAGTTTTACAGGAGAGAAGCTCATTTTGTGACTCCCCTCGGGGAAAAATCCAACTCCTTAAGTTGACATATGATGCATTTCGCAACACAGCCTTAGTCACTCATACTCAGCTTATTCGCAGCAGTTTTTCATTCTGGCTATCTTCATGCTCTATATTACTCAGGGATATGTATGGTCTCTTGCTTCAGATCTTTTATCATGCAGTTTCAGTACCTGAAATCTCTTTCCCTTCCTCGTCCCTGATAACCTAGATCAGAGGTCAATAAACCACGGCTCTTGGGCCAAAGCTTGTCTGCTGTTCTGCCTGATTTTATAAATAAAGCTTTATTAGAACACAGCTGTTTACACATGGTCTATGACTGCTTTCACACTACAACTGACTAATTAAGTAGTTGGAGCAAAGTTTGTCTGGCCACAAAGCTGACAATATGTACTATCTAGCCCTTTACAGAAAAAAACTTGCCAATCCATGACCTAGATCAGCACCACTTTTCTTGTGAAGTAATCACTCCACCTTAGTCGTCTTGTCAGTAGATGATTTCTGTAATTTTAGAGCATTCTTGACAGGACACTAAAGAGAACTGACCACTGCTTGCTGATTTTTTTATGTGTCCATCCTTCCCAGAGCAACTCTTTCTTCCTGGTACCCAGGGATTATTTCACTTCTCGGTGGCCAGTTCCTAGCACAGTGCCTGAAATAGAGAAAGTGCTCAGGCTAGGTTCATGGCATAATGAATAAAGTATTTGAGGAACCAAATAAAACCCACTGAGAAGGAAAGTAAAATGTTTTCTACTTCATTTCCTCGAGTACATTACTCATAATAGCTTTACAAGGGTTAGAGATTTCTGGGGGTGAGGGGGAGGTTAGAAATTGTTTTCTGGCTTAGATGTCTTCCCTAAAGTAAAATCAAAAGGTACCATAAGCAACAAACACCCAAGACTGCACTATTTCTAAGAAGTTCAACGTAAAAAGGGTGGTTATAAAATATTGTCACCGATTTTTAAAAACACCATCAAACATATCAACTACATGTCAACATAATCCCTTTTAAACCATTCATCATAGGAGAACATATACTTCCTCTAAATATCCCTCCATTAATTGAAACTTGTTTGAGAAATTCTTTCCCAGGCTATAGCATGTGAATTTATCTCCAATGGTGGTCCGTCCTGTGTCGTGGGGTAAAGGTGTGCTTATTTTTTTAATGTTCCATATTATCTAGTGGCATGTGTTATTAATGAAGTAGCTTCTAAAAGTTAGGAATCTAAGAAGAAATATTTTTATAAATCAACAAGATTGAGTTTCCTACACATACTGAAATTGACTTACTCAACAAACACCAGTTGAGTTCTTGCTGTATAAGGCATTGTGGTCAGAAGGTACTTCCAAATGCTTCAAAAGTGTCCCAACAATGGCAGCACATTAAGAGTATATTTGAAGCCTTGAAAACATATAATGACTGCTTACAAAATAAATCTAGCCACACAGACTCAGATATGACTGGAGGACGGATGTAAACTCTTACCTAGACCACCAGCTGAAATCAGGCTGGAGAGCATCGACCCTTAGCACTGCCAGGGAAGGGGAGGGTGTCTTCCCCCTCTTCACGTCATAAGAGCATAGTCCACACTAGGCTGGGATGGGGGAGCCAGAAACAGAACAGATAGGATCAGAGGGGGCAAAACTGAGGCTAAGAGCAGACTTGAGGGTCAAGTTGGAAAAGCTAAGTCTAGAATTAGAGTCCAGGGCCAAGTGTTGGTTATCACCAGGAAAGTCATCGGTCAGGAGCAGAGAAGCAAGACAGGGATCCGAATGGGAATGAAAGAAGATGGTCTAAAACTACATGAACAGTTGGGCTCCACCGGATATTGACAAGGTGGAAGGTGCGTGGGTCAGCATGGGCTAAAGGCACAAGGTCAGAGCAGAAATCAGACTTCTGTTCAGATAGGAGGAAAGAAGTAATCGAAACTATTAAGGAATCACTCTTAGCAATCCGCCACTTCCATCTTTTCATGCAAAAAAAGTATTCAGAAATATAAATTAAGCCATTCCCTAGAATATAGTCTTTAAAAACTAGTAAACACAAAATGCTTCCAGAAGGAAACTTCCTCTCTGAGATTTTCTTCTCTGCCTTCCTCCCTCTTCCCAGCCCTCAGAAAAGCCGTGTATGGCAGATACAGATGAGAAGTCTGTCAGGAGGCACTCTCTTTATGACCCATATATTTATAGTCTCAAGCACTGTAAGACATATAACTCCTCCAATAACCCACAGAGGGATTTATAGGGAGGCCTCTCTCTAAAAGAAAATGCCTCAGAGGCACAAATCATTATCCCATTTTTATTTTGTAGTACGAACAGAGGTTATATTCACCTGCAAGTCATGTGCAAAGAACACTGCAATTCAGAATCAAAGATCTGTGCTTACTGGTTACTTTTTACACTGACAAGGAGTTCCATACAAAAAGAACTGCAGTAATGTTTATTTTCCTGGCAACTAAAATTGTAATGCTCTTACTGATATTCACCTGTCTGTAACATTCTTGAAGATAAATTGAGAGAGAGAAAGAAAAAATAAAAAGACTTAAAGTGACCAACAAAGCAAGAAAAACATTCTGTACTTTATATAACAGAAGACACTGGAAGTATCTGTTTTTTAAGCACCAGGGGCCATCTTAAACTCAGACTGACTAAAAAGCAAGGAGGAACACGAAACGTGAGTTAACCGTTAGAAGACATGCCCGCTTTGTAAACTGGAGACCTTTTCTATCTAAGCGGGGACGTCCAGTCTCTTTCTGGAAAACAACTATGCTCTACTCCTATACCGAACTAATTAGTCTTTATAAAATAATCTGGAGGAAGGAAACCTGAGAGGCCATCTGGAGGTAGATTTCCAAGCTGGGCTAATTACCAGACTCCCCTGGGAGCTATCAAAGACTGTGGAAATAAAGGAACGAGTCCCTGGGCTCCATCCGCAAAGAATGTGGTTCATAAATCTAAGGTGTGGCTCACACTTTTGTCTATCAAAGGACTGCCCAGGTGATCCTGAAGATCAGCCAGGTTTAGGAACCACTAATCCATTATATTCTCTCCACACAGAAAAGGTCACCCTGAAACACTCCAAGGGAGACTGAAAAAAACACTTTTTAAAGAAAGAAGAAATTCCCTACTTTATTTCAGCACAAAATATATTTACACTTTAAAGCCCACCTAGAGATAACCTCTATATCTAGATTCTATTTAAATAGTTACGTTTGGATTAAGATTTCACTTTGCAAGGTAATTCATCAGTAAAATTACACACATGTGCTCTTTTACGGTTATATATTTTTAAAAAGCACAAAAGTAAAAAAAAAACCTATTATCCCTTAAACATTTATTTTGATTTATTTTAATTCTTTTTAAGATTTATTCATTTTTGAGAGAGAGAGAGAGAGAGGGAGAGAGCGAGCGAGCAAGCAAGCAAGCAAACAGGGGAGGGGCAGAGAGAAAGGAAGACACAAGCCAAAGCAGGCTCCAGGCTCCTGACTGTCAGCACAGAGCTCTACACGGGCCTCAAACCCATGAACCTGAGATCAGGACCTGAGCCAAAGTTGGATGCTTAACCAACTGATCCACCCAGGAGCCTCTATGCTGATTTATTTTTATGTTTGCCTCAGATCTTTTTTGTAATTGTCAGTTTGTTTTGAGAAATAAAACTTGGGAGAAAAAGTTAAGTTTCCTCTATTTCTCTCACTGCTTCTGTTGCTTACGCCATCTTTCCTTCTCTCCAACAAGACAAACACCGTCACGAATCTGTTATATACACAGTTAACAATTACACTTTATCTCCACATCTGAATCCATTAACAATATACGTGTTGATTTTTTTCAGTTTACATAGATGATACCATACAGTATCTAACATTCTGAAACTTGCATTTTTCTTTCAACATTTTTTCCAGCTCTACATTGATATATATCAAATTCATTCATTTGAAATACTAGATGAACATTCTGGTATATATATATATAGTATGTACACATATATGATATGATATACATATGATATATATATGATATACATATGTACCATATACATGTATATACATATAAACCTACCCATTCTCTTACTGGCAGATATTTGAACTTTTAAAAAATTGTTGCCTTCACAAAAGATGCTGCTGGAGCATCCACAGTTTTCCCTCTTAATTTACATGTATGGGAACTTCTCTAGGTATTTGAGTTTAACTGCAAAGTTGGAGGGTATCTGCATTTTCAAGCATATTAGGGTTAAATTGTTCTCCCGGGTACTGATTAAAACTTTTATAGCTGTATATGGTGGTATCCAGTTTCCCACATCTGTACCGACATTGACATCATCAGTTCTTTAAAGATTGTACAAATTTGTACTTACCTCAGTGTTCTTTTAATGGGCATCTCCCCAATTACTTGTGACATTGAGCATATTTAATAATTTTATTGTCCATTCAACATTTCTTAACATCCTGTACTTATCTTTTGAGCAAAACATTCATTTAGATAAATGTCTTGACCTAAATATTTCTCTGCCTTTTTTCCCTTTTTTACTACACATTTGTCCTGTTGTTTGCATTTATTATCAACAATAATGGGTCCACTCAGGGTAGAAATTTATCAAATGAGAGGATTCTAAAGACAACTCAATGAAAATACAAAATCACCTCAAAATATCCTATAAGACTCTTGCTAGGAACCTACTAAATGACAACATAGTATCATGGTATAGTGCGCCATCTTTGGTGCTCACCTACTGGATTTTGAATCCTGGCTTCACCACTTCATAGCTAGTGACCAATGAAGACTTCTTAATCCTTCTGAGCCACAATAGCCATATATGCAAAACGGAGATGATATTAGTACCTAACTATTGAAAGTGCAATTGGATGATAAATATAAAGCATTTAAGCACAGTGTTTGGCACATAATAAATATTCAAATACTAGTTATTAGTACTGTTGTTGTTGGTGTGAGGACAGCAGTGGTGAGCATCACGTGTTGGGTTCCCCAGCATGTGGGACGGATGGAGATGACACACAGCAGGGTCATTAGGGAGTGCTCTTGGGACTACCACACGGAATGGAGGGGAGGAAAGGAGGAATGGCCAAGCAAATGAGACTGGTCCCAATGCATTTTTGCAGTGCTTCAATATCCACCCTTACAACTCACCAGAAACATCAAAGTAATGCCCTTGAATGACACTGATTGTATGAAGGAGGAGGAGGAAGGGAAAGAGAAGTGGAAAAGAATGAGAAAGAGGCAGAAAGGAATAGTCTCTGGAACTATTCTCAACAGTTTACACACGTTAACTAATGTAAATCTATAGAACAATCTTGGGTTCATAAATGACCAATATGAGAGAATTTCAATAACTAGCCCATGGTCCCATAGCTGGGAAGTAGGATAGCTGGAATTTGAACACTAGCAGTGTGGTTTCCTAAATGATGCTCTTAACCCCTGCCCAGGACTGCCAGAATGCGTGTCCATCCCATACATTAGAATCCATGTCACCGCCAGAATGCTGCATTAGTGTATTATAATTCCCATTCTAGCTCTCTACTGGACACTCGGCTAGGTGTGTTACATTATATAATTTAATCTAATTCTTATAGTAACTAATCAAGGATTGCATTTTTATCCATATTTCTAATTGAAGAAAGTACAGGATGTTAAGTTACTTTCCAAAGTCATACAAGTTAATAGTCGAACCAGGATTTCACTCCATGCTTGTTTGGCTCTGAAATTCAGTGTTCTTTCCTATTATAATGTGGTTTTATTTTTGACAAAGGACCTCTTTTTCCTGCAAATTGATGACTATATCATACCTCTTCTGTCATGTCTTGCCTCAGATAAATAATATCAATTTGTCAACTTCCTTATTGTTTACCTTGTCTCGCGTTGGCATCCTTTAAATGTCCTCCATGAACAGTGCCTTATTTAATTACAGAATCAGAATTGAGCATGTAGAGACTTTGACAATTTTGAGTACCTAATGGGAAAAGTGCCAAGTGTTTCCTACATTCTGAATTCTTATTTAGCATTTCAATGCCATAATTACCTTTTCAAGAACAGAATTGCTGTACTGACTCATGTTTAATATGCTTCCTGAAGTGACCAATAGACCTCTTTATATAGTGCTCTTAGTTCAGACTTCCTACATATTCTATTTATATAATTTGCTTTAAAAATATCCTAAGAATAGTTTGTGCAGCTATTACCCACACCTAATTATCCTATTTTAAAATTAAAACATTTAACTGATATGTGATTAATAAACATTTTAAAATCTTCTCTTACTAGATTTATCCAAGATAATTTTTAATATAGATAACATATAAAATAAAGGGATTCTTGTATAAACTCTAATATTAGTTCTCTATCCCTACCCATACGTGCAACTTAAAAGTTGCACTCTTTCTAAAAATCTTAATTTGGGGCGCCTGGGTGGTTGAGAACTGACTTCCGTTCAGGTCATGATCTCGCGGTTCCTGGGTTCGGGCCCCACATCCAGCTCAGTGCTGACCCCTTGCTCAGAGGCTGGAGCTTGCTTCAGATGCTGTGTCTCCTTCTCTCTCCATCCCTACCCCGTTCATGCTCAGTCTCTCTCTGTCTCTCAATAATAAATAAATGTAAAAAAAAAATCTTAAAAAAATTAAAAAACGAAAACTCTTAATTCTAATGCGGTACCTTAACTGCTCCTTAGAAATGCATGTGTGTGTCTGTTTATTTGCTCTCACGTGTACAAATTAATGGAATGGAACTCTAAGAAGCTGAAACAGTCTGAACAACTTGCCACCTTCAGCCTCCTATGAATATTTTAAATATATCTATTTGAGAAACTGTCTTCTTTTTTTGGAAAACTGTCCCCATTGACCTTTGAATTTTGGAATGATAAAGCAAGAGGTACACATTTTTCTTGAGGAAGACCCTCAATGTAGTGTAATCTAAATGTGATTATTTCAGTCTGAGACAATATTCTGGATAGTCATATAAATTAGGTCTCCACAGAAAAATGCTGTTAGAAAAATGCTGTTTTTCACTCTCTGGATTTATTCTGCCCTGTACTTGTTCTTAGAGGCTATTTTTATTCAAAGAGTGAACATCACAGAGATCATAAGCAGAGACCTTGCGGGCTCTACATAGACCTATAGGTGTATTCCTGGCCTTGCACTGGAGGAAGTATGGAAAATGCCAGAGGATGGATCTGTGCTTAGTGCAGCTCCACACTGACAGATCTGCTGGCGACCCACAATTCCCATGGGATTGTGGGAAAGAGTCCGAGGCCAGATCAGTTTATTCTGATGAGTTTTGGAGATTCCAGAGCAAAGCCATACTCATGTGGGTAGGGGTAAAATTTACTTTTAAGGGGTGAATTTATCTATCAACCTGTCAATCATGTTGTTTCTATCTACATCCGCCCCCCTCCCAGGCCATCTAGTCTCATGGTATTAAATAAAATACACACTGAAAACTTCTAAGTTTTTATCTTCAGTTCACATCCCTTCCTTAAACTCTAGATTCAGAAATCCAATTGCCTACTCAAGATACCAACTTGGATATTCAGCATATCTCAAATTCAACCTCTGTTCAAAACCAAGCTCTTTGTCTTCCCAAGAACATTTATTCTTTCTTAGGTTTTGTACTTTTAAGTTCCAGATAATTCTGTTCCTCTAGTTGTAAGTCAAAACTCTTGGACACATCTTTGATTCCTCTTTGTCTCATACTCCACATCTGACACACCTCTCAATGCTACATTCAAAATATACTTTTAATCTGATCAACCCTTACCACCCTGAATGCTACCACCCAAACCAATATACCAAAATCTCTCCTCTGGTTTATCACCATGGCCTCCTAACTGATCTCTGTTCTTTCTGCCCTACTTCCCTGTAGGCAGTTCTCAACCTTTCAGCCTAATGAACCCCAATATTCAGGTTGTGTTATTCTGCTCCAAGCCCTTCATTCTCACTCATAGCACCTTACAATTGTCTACGAAGTCCCTTATGATCTGATTCCCCTCACATCCCCCATGCCTGTCTCCAACCTGGTCCAGCTGCACCTCTGACTTCATCTCCTAACGTTCCCCACACTTCATGTCACAGTGGACATATTGGCTCCCTTGCTATTCCTCACACATAGCAGAAATTCTCCCAGCTCAGGGCCTTTGCACCTTTTGGTCTTTGCACCAGGAATGCTCTTCCTCCAGACACCCACCTAGCTTGTTCTCTCAGATCTTTTTCTAGATCTTTTGTAGACATCTTCTTCTCAGTGAGGCCTTCTCCAACCACCCTTTAAATCCTGATTTAAAAGAAATCACATCAAAGGCTTTATCCCTTTCCCTGCTTTATTTTTTGCCCAAAGGGCATATCACCATATAAAAGCATCTGTATTTTTCCCCAAATATTTGTTCATGGTCCAACCTCTCACACCAGAATAGATAAGCACTTTAAGGCAGGAATTTGTAATTTTCTTTTTTTAGCCACTGGCTTCCTTCAGATGTAGCACATAATTGTTCAACAGATATTTACTGAACAGATCATTGAGTGACTCCTGGAAACAAAGAATCTGGGCTAGGAGACAGATATTTTCTAGCCTCCCAGTGTAGTGCTGGGGCTGGGGGGTGGGAGTGGGGAAAGGTAAATCCTGAGAACACGCCAAGGGACACTTAGTCCTTTGAAGGGTAACCAGCTCTCTATGTAAAATTTCTGATCACACTGAGATGAGAAAGGAAAAAGGCCTCTGTGCATATGTTCTAACCAAAGAGTCTTTCTTCTGCTATAAATTATCACACAGAATTGGAAATTTTAGGCTTAGTTGAAACAACTTACTATGGGGGTGCCTGGGTGGCTCAGTCGGTTGAGCATCTGACTTTGGCTGAGTTCATGATCTCACAGTTTGTGGGTTTGAGCCCTGCATCAGGCTCTGTGCTGACAGCTAGCTCAGAGCCAAGAGCCTGCTTCGGATTCTCTCTCTGCCTCTCCCCTGTTCAAGCTCTGTCTCTCTCTGTCTCTCAAAAAGAAATAAAGTGTAAAAAAATAAAAGAAAAAAGAAACAACTTACTATGGGCACATTTTATTGGGGAAGCACACACTTAAGAGAGACTCAAAGGGCCTCCAGATTTTCTTTATTGGTGAGATAAAGAGAGAAGAGATTCTGAGAAATCAAATGTGTGCGGGAGCTGGGCCTGGTCTCTGCATACAGAGGAAAGGGAAGAGCACAAGTAGGCACAGGATGTCAGCCATCACCAAATCTAAGTACTCATACTTACAGGAGCAGCAGATTTCTACCAACCTCTGGGCTCTAGGAGAGAGACAGAGAGAGAGAGAGACAGAGAGACAGAGAGAGAAGAGAGATGGAGATAAAGGTAAATAAACACTTTCCGGCCTTTCATCCAAGGCTTTCCCCATAGCAGGCGTTGTCTTCCTCACCTCCTGCCACACAATGTTGGCTCTGGGAGGAATGGAAGATGCACAGGGGCTTCTTGTCCCATTATAGCCTCAAGGCACGCCCCTGAGGTCATCTCTCTTTCAAGGCTGTCACCACTTCTCTATCCTTCCTTCTAGCTGATTCATCTGTGATCTAAGCAACTTCTCACCTAAACATCCTATTATTTTGAACTTATACAAAATAGAGTTGACAACACCAATCTTAGAGAATTAGACTCAGCTGGCTTGGGAAGTGCTCAGACATGGGTGATTTTTAAAAGCCCTGAGGAGGATTCTAATGTAGACAGGTGATAATCCTCACCCTCCAGCCTCCTCACCTCCTAACTTGATTTCCCCCTCCAAATATTGCTATCCTTTGACTTCTTCAAGTTCAGACTCTTTCTCAGAAATTCCAAGTGCCTCAAGACAAGAGGTGTCACTTGCCTTCTAACTGCTAAATGTTGGATGAACTTCCTGCAATAACCCCTCCTCTGTGGAGATCCAAGTTTCCTGGCTACTACAGCCTTTACCTTTCCTCATTAATATAATGTACCCATCCTTCCACTTATTTTTCAATCCATATTCTGACATCATCATGGGTACTTTTATGAACATGAAAACCAGTCATCTGTCACCCTGGCTTCTTGATTCTTTGATCTTCACACATTCCAGTTAACCCCTTCTCCCCTTCTCTTCAACATGACTACACCTTGGGCTTTGTCATTACCCGCAAATGTTCCACCTCAGAAAACATATGCACCGATTCTCAACCTGGTCAGCATAGTCTTCTGTCCTCTCAGCTCTCGCCTACCACACTTCCAATCTCCACCTCATGTTGGATCCAGTCCTTGAACTTCTCCAATTTCTCCTTTATTTCACCCTTTTAAATATTTCACTTCCTTCCGCATTCAGCCTAGTCTACGAGGCACATTAGTCACTTCACCATCCTTCTCAATCTCTGCTTGTTTGTGTTGCAGGACTTTTTACCTTAATACCCAGGATTCATTGCCTTGCCACTTCAAAGAATGAAGGGGTGGACACAGAATGAGCAGCAAACACAAGTTTATTAGCATATAAGATTAGAAAGGAAGAATAGTAGGGAAGTTCTCTTTACAGAGAGGGGGCATTTGAAGGTGAATACCCAGGGACTAAAGGCAAAGGTCCTTGTTTCTTTAATAAGGTCCTGATCGCCCTCCCCTTCCTTTCCCTCTTGTTCCTTCTCAGGTTTTACCCTTATTGGCTGGATCACTGTAGGTGGTGGGTTATCCATTCCTGATTGGCTCATTTCCACTGTATGAGCTGTGGTCTATGGCCATACCATTCCTTGTGGGTCATATATTTTATGGTCTACTACTTATTTTTAGTCAAGTATTTCATCAAATTCCTGAGAGAACTCAGAGGGGGGGTAGATGATGTCTGTCACATTCTTAAGAGGAACTGTAAGCCTGAGGGGGTTTGTGGTGGTCAGCAGTTCCCAGAATTCCAAAATATGTGTTTTTCCCCACCCAGGGACCCAGATCCTAATCTTTCCACCTCTGTCTACTGAATCTTATCTTTTCCTGTCCTATGTATATGCAACTCCCAACTCCCAAACGTGAATCAAGTCCATTATATGACTACTTCATTCCCACCTCCTATGCTATACACATAGAATATGATGTATCTGATCTTGTCACAAAGAGAATAAATATATTCCTAATACTTGCCAGTAGTATGTTCCATTAGTTACACAATATAAATATAATGTAACAAAAGCTTACATAGAATGTGGACTGTCATTTAATTTTCACATCAACTTTAAGAAGTTGCAGTTGTTATCCCCATTTTACAGATAAGGAAAATGAAGCTTTGAAAGGTTGAATAACTTGCCTACAGTTACATAGGTGTTAAGTGATGGAGCCTACATTCAAACTGTGATCCATTTGACTTTTGAGTCTTAGTTCCTAAGCTATTTCATAATGCCTTTCTCTGTGCTATATAACTGTTCTCAAAGGAGTCCAAATGAGACTGATATTTAAATTTTGTTTTCCAATTTAATCAAGCATTTGTTTAAAACCATGAATTGGTTAGATGTTATATTTCTCATAAGGTAAACTAATCAATATTTTCTATTTAAATGAAATGTATAATATTAGTAAGGGTAATTTACACTCTTCTAGCTTTGTGCCTTTCCCTATCTCATTGATTTCTGTCTGTAGACTATAACTCACATACCTGAAGATCTCTCATCTAAATGCTTGTAGAACTAGGTAACGGTGTTGTAGATTCTAAAGAAACCAGTCTTCCACAGCCAAACCACACAGGTAGTAAATTCAGGTACAAATAAAGAACAGAGAATGGCTTACATGTTTTAGCAATTAGTTCAGTGACCACTACATTGGTGTCTCCCACGAGAGTAGAAACATGTCTCTAGTATTACTCATGTATTAGAATGGATAACTTCACTTCTTTGGGATCCATCCATTTCTCAATGAGCTTCCCCACCATCTACTCTTACTCTTATGTCCATAGTCACTCTTTTCTGTGCCTTCTGAAGTAACACATGTGACTATAATCACTCAGGCTATGAGAGACTAGGAAACAAAGACAAGCTATTTAAAAAAGCATTTTGCTACCCTTTCCCCTTCCTTAGCATTTAAAGCATGGGGATGGGTGGAAAGAATCTAGATTCTCAGCCCCATACCATCATATATGTGACTTACAGGCATGCCATTTCAGCTCTCTGAATTCTAGTAATCTCTCCTCTTCAAAATGGAAATAGAAGTATTCAACCTATAGGACTTTGGCGAGATTTTTTCCTTAAAATATCTTTAAGCGATATGATTAGGTATAAGTAATAGCATACCATTCATACTTCAGAATGAAGCCAATAAAATTCCTATAAACATTTCCGTCCACAAAAAATAGTATTTTTTATAGTCTAACAACCATCCAATCCAAGTTGATTTATTTATGAATTTTTGAGAAACTGAATTGGATTCAAAATTTCCAACTCATTCTCACCATATTCATTTGATTCTTCCTACTTTGACATTATTTTATAATATTTTCTCTAAGGCAGTGAAAGATAAATGGTGGTAACTCCTTTGGAGGTTAAATAATTGGTAAGAAAAACTGAGAGTACATAAAACAAAACTTCTAACCTTCAGATGAAGTGTTCTTTATAGTTATGCAAGCTTGATTGTGCAGACGTATGCCTCAGATTTTACACGTTATCAGTGCCAGCGACATATGGGTAGTCAGTGATTTCTGCCCACACCTTGCGAGCAGCTTCCTTCATAAATCCCAAAAGTTAATCATGACAAAAAGCAGTCTTGTCTATTCCCTTTAAAAGCCTGAAGCAATTTGTTCAGCAACCGCACTGCTAATGTAGTGATAAAGGAAAGGAGCACTGAGGGCAACAAAAAAGGATCAAAAATGTGGAGGAATGTGTACAGAATTAAAGAGACTATGGTAAGGAGTGACTACTCATGGATCATTTTATCTTATTACTCTGGAAATACATTGCTAGTTACAAGGAACCCAGATTTTAAGGGAACAAATCCTGATTCATTCCACTGTGATGAGTAATTTTTGACTCCAAATTCCCTCTTCATTATTCATTCAATAATTGCAAAATGAATGAATTTTAGTCATATCCTCAGCAAAATGTACACTGAATGAGTAGTTAAAAACAATCAAAAACTCAGCAAGGCACAGAAGTACCAATTTAAAAATTTTTTTACTGTTTACTTATTTTTGAGAGAGAGAGCGAGAGAGAGCAGGGAAGGTGCAGAGAGAGAGAGGGAGACACAAAATCCAAAGCAGGCTCCAGGCTCTGAACTGTCAGCACAGAGCCCGAAGTGGGGCTTGAACCCACAGACTGTGAGATCATGACCTGAGCTGGTCAGGTGCATAACTGAGCCCCACCAGGCACCCCAGAAGCATCAATTTTTACTAGAGCAAGCTGCATTCAAATTAAAGAGGAAGAAAAAAATCAAATGTCAGGGATTCCTACATCCCAGACATGTTCTTCCTTACCCTCAATGAATAGTAGCAACCAATTTCCCCTTGATTGTCAGGAAAATTTACCCCATTCAAGTCAGGAGTCCCCTTCTTTATCTGTTGGTTCAATATCACGAGATGTCCAAACTAATCAGATGGCAATCTCAATTTCTGATTCAATGGAATTAAATCCCCTGGTGGAAGAATCCCTCCCTTTGCAATTATGAACTAGCAATCCCATGGTTTCTGGATCCTGGCTATGGGAATCCTGACTATGGGAGAAATAATCCCTAGTACTGGATGCTGATTTACAACAGATGCCACATCCTGGAGGATACTGCCACAGCACCACAAGATACTACTGTGCCCTAGCTGGTGCCATAATTAAATCCTTAACTTTGTGAAGAATTCTGGTACAATTTTGATTGGGGTTGCATTGAATGTGTAGATTGCTTTGGGTAATAATGACATTTTAACAATATTTATTCTTCTGATCCATGAGCACAAAATGTTTTTCCATTTCTTTGTGTCTTCTTAAGTTTCTTTCATAAGTCTTCTATAGTTTTCATCGTACAGGTCTTTTACATCTTTGGTTAGGTTTATTCCTAGGTATTTTATGTTTTTTCATGCAACTGTGAATGGGATCAGTTTCTTGATTCATTATTGGTCTATAAAAATGCAACCAATTTCTGTATATTGATTTTGTACCCTGCGACTTTGCTGAATTCATGGATCACTTCTAGAAGTTTTCTGGTGGAGTTGATCGGGTTTACCATGTAGAGTATCATGTCATCTGTGAAAAGTGAAAGTTTGGCTTATTCTTTGCCAATTCTGATGCCTTTTATTTCCTTTTGATGTTTGATTGCTGATGCTAGGACTTCCAGCACTATGTTGATCAACAGTGGTGAGAGTAGACATCCTTGTGTTCCTGATCTCAGGAGGAAAGCTCTCAGTCTTTCGCCATTGAGGATGAGATTAGCTGTGGGCTTTTCATAAATTGCTTTTAGAATGTTTAAGTAAGTTCCTTCTATCTCAACTTTCTCGAGGGTTTTTATTAAGAAACGATGCTGTATTTTGTCAAATGCTTTTTCTGCATCTATCGGCAGGACCATATGATTTTTATCTTTTCTTTTGTTAATGTGATGTATCATATTGATGGATTTGTATATATTGAACCAGCCCTGTAACCCAGGAATGAATCCCACTTGATCATGATGTATGACCCAGCAATAGCACTGCTGGGGATCTACCCAAGGGATACAGAAGTACTGATGCATAGGGGCACATGTACCCCAATGTTCATAGCAGCACTTTCAACAATAGCCAGATCATGGAAAGAGCCTAAATGTCCAGCAACTGATGAATGGATCAAGAAGATGTGGTATATATATACAATGGAATACTACATGGCAATGAGAAAGAATGAAATCTGTCCATTCGTAGCAAAGTGGATGAATCTCAAGGGTCTCATGCTAAGAGAAATAAGACAGGCAGAGAAGGACAGATACCATATGTTTTCACTCATAGGTCTAACAGGAGAAACCTAACAGAGGACCATCGGGAGGGGAAGGGGAGAAAAAGAGAGAGGAAGGGAGGCAAATCATGAGAGACTCTTGAATACTGAAAACAAACTGAGGGCTGAAGGGGGAGGAGGAAAGGGGAGGGGGTGATGGTCATGGAGGAGGGCACTTGTGGGGAAGAGTATTGGATGTTATATGGAAACCAACTTGACAATAAACTATCAAAAATAAATAAATAAACAAACAAATAAGTAAATCCTTAAAAGGCCATTCCACCATTCTACCAAGTTAGTTGTTCCAGGGCAATGATGAATATGGTGAATTCCATAAGCAGGAATCACTGCTGCATTTCATTTGCTCTAAAGTGATTTCTCTGGCATAAGAAATAATGTGTGAATGCCATGATGATGGACAAAGTGTCCAGTAAGTTCACACATGGTAGTTATGGCAGAAGCATTGCCAGCAGAGGAAGCAATTTGGGAGGCAGTTTGAGTACTTAGCAATGGTGATAATCAAGTTGGCCTTGGGGATAACCTCCCTTCCTGCCACCATGGCCTCTTTTCCCTGAGCTCAGTGGTAAGTGACAGGAGTGGCTAGGAAAGGAAGTTCACCAACATCCCCAAAATCATGTTATCCTATCTTCCTGACTATTAAAAGCCCCTTCTGCTGGAATCACCCTTTGGTGAGCATTATGGAGCTCAAATGCCTTCATGCTGGATCTGTCTAGATACCTTTTCCCCTGACCTCCTCCTCACTAATTTTCTAAACATGCACTTCCCAAGTCCCTGACTATCTAGCCACAGTCTTGAGGACTGTGACATTAGCTCCAGTCCAGAAATAGGTATATACCCATAACTCTATCTCTCCTTTTATGAAACATGGATAATTTTAATTTCTGCCCTTTATCGCTATCTTTCGGGGCCATCCTGGAGTAGGACTCTCACACTGCAGCTGTATTAATGATGATGGCTGTGTTTTTGCCAAACACACTTGTAAAATCATGCCGAATCTTTTTTCTTTAATAGTCAATTGGTCAAAGAGAATTCCCTATAAGACCGTAAGTTGCAAAGGTTAAGAGAGAGGAAGGCAATATAGTATGTATAGAGTCCATGGACATCTTTTCCACTTCCTTATGCACCTTGTGCTTTCAAGAACTCCTTGTGCCTAATCTAGTATATACCCCTCCCATTTGATAATGTGTGCTGCTGTATGTGTCCTAATTTATAGGCTGGTGGGTCAAACAACACCAGTTTGTGATGGGCAGCTCAAGTTACACGGTAACTTGGGGGCCTGTGGTCCAGTGTTCAGTCTCTGCCAAAACATGGTAGCACACCAAAAGATGTTTCATAATAGGAGAGGCTTCTTTCACAGAGAATGGCAACACTTTGTTCCAACATATAATCATATCTAGCATTCCCTATAGGATCCTGCCAAAGATTCCACAGAGCATTCCTACCTACCACTGACATTTTCAGTTGCATCTAATCTGCTGGAGGACCTGCTGAGCTCGAGGATTCCCTTGTAAAATAGCTCACTCACACGGCTCTTGGCAGGACACTTCAGTTCTTCACCAATTGGGCCTCTCGAGAGGGTTGCTTGAATATCTTCCCCCAGAGCAAATAAACCAAGAGAGCAAGCAAGGATGAAACAGTGATGTGTTTTAACTTCTTTTAATGTTTATTTTTTAGAGAAAGAGAGACAGAGCATGAGCAGAGGAGAGGCAGAGGGAGAGGGAGACACAGAATCCAAAAAAAAAGTTTTAGGCTCTGTCAGCATATGGCCCAACTCGGGATTTGAACTCACAAACCTTGAGATCATGACCTGAGATGAAATTGGATGTTTACCCAAATGAGCCACCCAGGGGTCCCAATAGTGATACATTTTATAACCTAGTTACCACAATATCATTTCCAGATAGTCTACTCAGAACCAAGGAACTAAGACTTGCCCTCACTCAAGGGAAGGTGAGTTAGGCTTTACCTTTTGGAGGGAAGAATGGAAGAGTGTGTGAACTTGTTTTATGTAAATTGGTACAACCGCTCTGGAAAACAGTGTGGAGGTTCCTCAAAAAACTACCAATAGTCCCCTATGACCCAGCAATAGCACTTCTGGGGATCTACCCAAGGAATACAGAAGTGCTGATGCATGGGGGCACATGTACCCCAATGTTCATAGCAGCACTTTCAACAATAGCCAAATCATGGAAAGAGCCTAAATGTCCAGCAACTGATGAGTGGATAAAGAAGATGTGGTATATATATACAATGGAATACTACATGGCGTTGATAAAGAATGAAATCTGGCCATTTGTAGCAAAATGGGTGGACCTGGAGGGAGTCATGCTAAGCGAAATAAGTCAGGCAGAGAAGGACAGATACCATATGTTGTCACTCAGGTCTAACAGGAGAAACCTAATAGGGGACCATGGGAAAGGGAAAGCAGGGGGAATAGTTGGGGAGAGGGAGTGAGGCAAATCCCGAGAGATTTTTGAATACTGAAAACAAACTGAGGGCTGATGAGGGAGAGGGGAAAGGGGAGGGGGGAGATGGTCATGGAGAGGGGCACTTGTGGGGAAGAGTACTGGGTGTTATATGGAAACCAACTTGGTAATAAACTATTAAAAAATAAAATAAATAAAACCACTATCATACCTTATTTATAATACTGAAAAATAAAAATCAACAGCCTTATACAGAAATCTTTCCATATTATCTCTTAAATTTTCTTAGATAAAATTTCTGGAAATTAATTATAGATCAAATCATAATGGATCAATTTCTTTGAAGGTTCCTAATACACATTGCCAAACTCTCTCCAATGAGTCTATATTAAGCTGGATTTGTCCACAAGAAATGAATGTGTATGATTATTTCATTGCACATCAGTCAATGTCAACTTGGTATTTAAAAAATAAAACTCAATTTAAAAAACTCATTTAAATTTGTTTCACTCTTTTACTATCAGTAAAAGTATATTTTTTCCTATAGTGATTCTTATTTTGTATTTCTTCTTTTACAAATTATCTGTTGATAAATATTGCCAATTTGTCTATTAGGATGCTTCGTATATATTGATTTCGAAAGTCTTGTTATATATAAAATTATTAATTCCTTACCTGTCATTTTTACAAGTAATTTACCAACTTATCATTAATTTTATATTTTTCTTTAGGTACAAAAATTTTTGATTTTGAATTGTCAAATAAATCTATCACTGTCTTTGTAATTTCTTGCACAACTTCTCTGTTGCCAAGTTAAGTCATTAATTTCAGTAAATGTTTTAAGGAAATCACTATTTCAGTACACTTTTGTTGTTTATAGTTAATATCTTTTCTTCAAGAGTTCAGAGCTGGTTACATCATTTGCAGGGCCCTGCACAAACTAAAAATGTGGAGCCCTTGGGCAAAAAGAAGAAACATATGTGATTAAAGGTACTAAAATACAAAGCCTTTTCCTTTCTCTCATGGTGTTGCTCTTGTCAAGGTGCTATTTCCTGGCTATTGTTATGCTAATTAAAGGAAAATTTAAAATTATAAATATTAACACAAATTTGTTTTTATATTATTCAATAACAGATTTAAAAACAAACATAAGGGCATTTAATTTACACATTGTCACTTAAATTGCACAATTCATATCTATAGCTCATGCAAGTATTCTTATCAAAATGCTGGAGGTGATGATACACAGGCTAACTTAACTGTTTTTATTTTGCTTCTTAATATATACACATTCTACAGACATTCTCTACCTTCAGCTTACCGGTGAGTTAAAGAAGGACAGAAAGGTAAAGGAGCAATGGTTTGCCTTATGCTTGCCTTTCCTCTATGTTATCATTTCTTTTTAAGTGGTTGGCTCATACAAGGGGTAACGTGAGTAAGAAAAGTTATGATAGGGTTCCTTGATTATTTGTTTTTAAAATACCACTGCCTGGGCCCCTGGGTCGCTCAGTCGGTTGGGTGGCTGACTTTGGCTAAGGTCATGATCTCACAGTTCATGGGTTCAAGCCCCGCATCGGGCTCTGTGCTGACAGCTCAGAGCCTGGAGCCTGCTTCAGATTCTGTGTCTCCCTTTCTCTCTGACCCAGCCCTGCTCACACTCTGTGTCTGTCTCTCTCAAAAATAAATAATAAAATGTAAAAACATTTTTTTAAATACCACTGCCTTCTTTCTATTTGAAGTAAGTTCCTGTTCCAAGGAAAGCATGGCCTCCCCGGCCCATCATTATCCCTGCCTACTCTATGTAGCACGCTTAACTTGTATTCCCTTTCAGTCTTGCTAAAACTCTGCACGTTGTGGTTCTCCAAGATGCTGAGCTCACAGGGCATCCTGAAGACTGCATGCAGTGAAGTAGCAGGAGAAGACAGATGTGTACATGGTGTGTGTCTCCCCTACTCATGAACATGCTTCACTGACCTGCAGGACTTCACTTACAAATCACAGGTTCAAAGATAAAAATGTTAGGAATTTAAAGAAAGGAACAATAGAGTGTTAAACCAAATGTGAAGCCCTTCAGAACATGGGACACAGAATACCAAAACTCATACAAGGAGAAATAGATAACCTTGACAGACCAATAAGTAATAAACTTCAAAAACAGAAAACAACAGGTCCAGATGGTTTCACTGGTGAATTCTATCAAGCATTTAAGGTAAAAATGAGACCACTACTCCAAAATTTCTTCCAGAAAACAAAAAAGAGGAAATAGTTTCAAACTTATTCTATGAGGCCAGCATTAGCTTAATACCAAAACCAGTCAAAGACATTACAAGAAAGGAAAACTACAGACCCAATATCTCTCTTAAACATAGATACCAACATTCTCAACAAGTTAGCAAATCAATCCGACAATGTATAAAAGAATTATACAACAAAACCAAGTAGTATTTGTTCTCACATGTGAGGCTTGTTCAACATTCAAAGTGAAAAAAAAATCAACTATTAATGTAATCAAGACACTAAAAAAAAGTCATATGATCATATCAATAGCTTTTTTTAAGCATTTGGAAAAATGCAACACCCATATATAACAAAAAGTCAGCAGAGTAGGAATAGAAAGGAACTTCCCCAACTTGATCAATAACATCTACAAAAAACTTGCAGGTAACATCAAACTTAATAGTGAGAAACTAGGTGCTTTTTCCCTAAGATTGGGAACCAGGCAAGAATGTTGCCTCTCACCACTCGTAGTCTACATTGTATGGAATTCCTAGCTAATGATGTACAACAAGAAAAGAAATAAAAGACTTGCATATTGGGCAAAAAGAAAAAAGTTTTGTTCACAGATGAAATGACGGTCTTTCTAGAAAACCCCCAAAAATCAACAACAAAAAATCCTAGGACTATTAAAAGATTATAGCAAGGTTGCAGGACAGAAGATAATATACAAAAGCCAATCATTTTCCTACAAATCAATAATGAACAAATGGAATTTGAATTAAAAACACCCCACCATTTATATTAATACACAAAAATAAAGTACTTAGGTATAAATCTAATACAATATGTACACGAAGACTCCAAAACACTGATGAAAGAAATTAAAAATAGAGAGAGAGATTTCATATTCATGTATAAGAATACTCAGTATTGTTAAGATATTAGTTTTCCCCAGCTTGATCTATAGATTCAATGCAATTCCAATCAAAATCCCAGCAAGTTATTTTGTGGACATCAATAAAATAATTTTAAAACTTATGTAAAAAGGGAAAAGCCATAGAATAGCCAACACAATTCTAAAGTGGAACAAAATCAGAGAACTGACAACTTCAAGACTTTTATAGTAAACAAGAGAGTGTAGTATTAGCAAAAGAATTAACAAATAGATCAATGGGAAAAAAAAGAGAGCCCACAAATAGGTCCACATGAATATAGTTGAATGATTTTTGACAAAAGAGCCAAAGGAATTCAATGGAGAAAGAAGAGTCTTTTCAAAAACTGATGCTCAAATAACTGGACGTCTACATGCCAAAAAGTTTTCTTTTTTTTAATTTAAACACAGACTTTATACCCTTCACAAAAATTAACTCAATATGTATCATAGATGTAAATGTAAATGCAAAACTGTAAAACTTCTAGATGATAACACAGGACACAGAAGAAAATCTAGATAACCTTGGTCATGAACATAATTTTTAAGACTCACTCCACAAAATAAATAATTAATAAGTTGAACTTCATTAACATTTAAGACTTCTGCCCTGTGAAAGACACTGTTAAAAGAATGAAAAGACAAGCCATAAGCTGGGAGAAAATATTTGCAAAACCCATATCTGATACAAGAATCTGTCCAAAATATGTAAAGAACTTTTAAATCTCAACAGTAAGAAAACAAACCACCCAATCAAAGACATGGCAAAAGGTCTGAACACAAACTTCAGCTAAGAAGTTATACAGGTGAGAAATAAGCATATGAAAAGATGTTCCACAGAATATGCCATGAAAAGAACTTATTGAATACTGTTCTACATACTTATTAGAATGGCTGAAATCCAAAATCTAAAACCCACTACCAAATGCCGGTGAGAATGTGAAGCGACAGGGGCCCTCATTCATTGCTGGTAGGAATGCAGAATGGCACAGCCACTTTGAAAAATAACTTGGCAGTTTCCTACAAAGCTAAACATAGGCTTACCATATAATCCAGCAATCACACTCCTAGGTATTTACCCAAATTAGTTGAAAGCTTATGTAACATGAAACCCTGCATAGTAATGTTTATAAAAGCTCTATTCATCATTGCCAAAATGTTGGAAGTAACCAAGAAATGATTCAGAAGGTGACTGGATTAACTGTGATGCTTACTACAATGGAATATTATTCAGTGATAAGAAGATAAGGGGAACCTGGGTGGCTCAGTCGGTTGAGCCTCTGACTCTTGATTTCAGCTCAGGTCATGATCCCAGGGTAATGAGATCAAGCCCTGCATCAGGCTCCATGGAGCTCCAGGCATCTCTGCATGGAGCCTACTTAAGTTTCTCTCTCTCTCCCTCTACTCCCTTCCCCACTTGCACACACACTCTCTCTCTCTAACAAAAATAAAAAAGATAAAAAAAGAAAAACCTAAGTACATATTACTAAGTAAAATATACCAGTTCCTAAAGGCTAGTGCTGTATGATTGCAACTACATGACATTCTAGAAAAGGCAAAATATAGTCAGTTAAAATATCAACAGTTACTAGAGACTTTGATGGAAGGGAGGGAGGGATGGATAAGTGGAGCACAGAGGATTTTTAGGGCAGAAAATTGCACAGGATTGTAATGGTGAATACGTGGCATAATACGTTTGTCAAAAGCTATAGAACTATTCAACACAAAGAGTGAGCCTTGTGATATACATACACAATGGAATATTACCCAGCCGTCAAAAAGAATGGAACCTTGCCATTTGCCAAGACATGGATGGATCTAGAGTGTATTATGCTAAGCAAAATCAATCAATCAAGAAAAGATTTCTTATGTTTTCACTCATATGTGGAATATAATAAAACAGATGAACATATGGGAAGGGAGGATCGAGGAGAAAAAGAGGAGAGAAGGAAGCAAACCACAAGAGACTCTTAATGATAGAAACGAACTGAGGGTTGAAGAAGGGAGATGCTGGCACTTGGGATGAGCACTGGGTGTTGTAAGTAAGTGATGAAACATTGAATTCTATTCCTGAAACCAATACTGCACCGCATGTTAACTAACTAAAATTTAAATTAAAAAAGAAAAGAGTGAACCTTAATGTACCCTATGGACCTTAATTGATAATAACCTACCAATATTAATCACTTATAACCAAATGTACGACACCAATATAAGCTGTTTATAATAGGGAAAACTGTAGAAGTAAAAGGCATATATGATGTATATGGGAAATTTCTGTATAATTTTTCAGCAAACTTAAAACTATTGTAACAATAAAATCTGTTAATAAAAAAATACCCGATTAAAGATGGTTCCTATTACTTATTTGGAATCCATAGATTTGGCAGGAGTATTCTAGTTCATAATAATTGAAGTTATCATTTAATTATTGTGTCAGAGAATTGGAATGTGTTTTCAGAGATCATCTTGTTTAGCCTCCTTACTCAGGAAATGTCTTCCCCCAGAAGCATGTTACAAAATAAAGGGAAAAATGTAATGTATAATAATAAATAACAAAAAAACCCTAAGCAATAAAAAATGCAACACATATTTCAGTGTAAACAGACCAGTATTGACATAAATCAGAAACATATTTGGGTAGGTATGTCTACGTTTGTATGGGGGAAAAGGCAAAAACCATTCAGCTCAGGGCTAGCTGCACATAAAGAAGTATTTGAGAATTTTGGTACCAACCCCTCTAACCTATTTTCATTACTCTGAGAGCAGTCCATTGAACTTGGTAAACAAAAAGATTGCCAAGGGTAGTAATCCTGGTCCTGGAATAAAAACTTGGCACAAATGTCTCAGAGGCTTTCATTAAAGGAAGAATTCTACATAGCATTCCCAATCACTTTTTTTTTTTTAACACAGCCAGATTTTACACTGAGTATACTCACATGGGATTCATACCTGGTATTTATCCAAGGAGCCACGAGAAGAATCTAGGAAATTTGCTACCATCTACAATACGGCATCAAATCGATATTTTTTACCATCAAAGTTCCAAGAGATAATACAATTAAAAATAGGCAGTAAAACAAAAATTCCTTCACCAAGATCCATTTCTGCCTAAACATCATCTAAAGATGTTAAAATGGAGATTTCCTGGTTGATCCCAGAGTTTTGGATTCAATAAATTTAGAAGAAAACCTGATCATGTCAAATAAAACCTAAAATGAAACCATTCCATCCTATCTGGAAATCAATAAAAATCCTGGGGGACCAGAGAGGGCAACAGCAGTCACTGGCTGATATTCAAATTAGATCCCTCCCTGATCCCCCTCAACCGTTGCTCACCTCCCCAGCTCCAGACTCGTCTTGACAAGACTGAGATGCGGGCAGAACTAGGTTATTTCCCACTTGACTTCTTGGTAACTATTCCCCCACAAACATGTCAGGTGAAATGACTCCTAGGGAATTTGAAATTTTCCATTCCTTTGTCACCATTAAGGTAGCTCGCTGCTTCTTCTCTCAAAAGAAGCAAGCCAAATCAGAACTATTAATACTTTGTATTTTATTTCGCTCTCATTTTGTAAATCATCTACAGATCTTTAGCCACGGGACTTGCTTCTCATGTGGATGGTTTATAGATCACACATCCTTCTATGCTCCGACAGCAATGTAACACGGGCAAGATGATGCAGGCGGTGTTAACTACACCCCTTCCCACCAGCTCAACATGTTTCCTCTTCTCTCCCAGCACGCATGCACAGTCGATGATTACGGTTTAAGGAGCTCTTTTCCGCTGTACTCTTGGAGAATATACATGGACCTCAACCCTACCTATATTTGGCTTCATGATTCACAGTTTCGGTTCATAATGAAGTGCCTAAAACGGGGATGGTAGTATTTCTCTTCAATTGTTTACTTATAACGCTTATCCACTTTTGGCATTTATTTAATATTAACTCTTCCCACTGAAGAGAAAGTGAAGCCAAGAATTTAGATGAGCTGGTTCTGCCTCGGCAAAATCCTCCTTCAAACACATTTCAACTAGAGATAATATTTGCTCATCGGACGACAAACACCTAAAAGAATATTTTATCTCCTGTGGAGGCGTACAGACAGGGTAGCCTCACTCTTGTTTTCATTTTCCTCTGGGAAGTTCACAATATTCAGTAAACAAAATGTCTGCCAGGGGGCAGCAGAATGTAATACTTTCATTCCCTGGAGATTGCAGAAGATTTTTATGAATGCTACAAGCATATTATGATAATTAACTTGAAATTAAAGCCTCATGATTACCATGTTACACTACATTGAGAAGTAAAGGTCTGCCTGTGGATTTCTTATTAAATCATATTAAGGACTTGAGTAAACTAAAACTATATGTTCAGTCATAAAAATTAAAGGGAAATCCTAACAGACTGATGTTGCTTAAATCATTTGCTGCTTAATTTCTGTCCTTCATAACTTCCCCAAGCTCCCTTGTTCTCTTGAACCATTTGTGGACATATGTTTTTTCAGGAGCAAAGTAAGATATTTAAAAATTTTTAAAGTACCTGGCTATGTTCTCAAAAAAATGTGACTCATCTTGAAAGAAGTTGGGAGTTGTTATTTTTGTTACTTATAACAGAAAAAAAAAAACTTCCATAATGAGCTGAAACAAAATTATTACAGCAAATTACTTCTGAGGACAACTTTATTATACGCGAATTACAGAACTACACTGTAGAAAAACAGTTCAGGGGAAGAGAAAGTCCTTGAGGGAAAGAGGAGCCATATTGAATCCCTCTGAAATCTTACTATAACTTTAAGTAATAGTTACATAAAATCCCTGGCGGGATGCTTTTAAGCCTGTTTGTGTATTGTCTTTTTTTAAGTATAGACTTACAAAAGGTATTTGGGCTAGTCCTTTAGGGAGCCCCAGTCATTGAAGGTGATGTCCCAAATTTTATAAAGTGGGCCTTCAAATTTACTTCCTTTTAAGTAAATTAGTGTTAATCTGTTTGAAATCCCTATTCGTTTTCTTTACAATATTCTGCTTTGCGTAATGCCCTTTAATAAAGTGGCTTCTAGGGACTTTTGATTACAGAGCCTCCCTCAAAATAAAGTAATCTTTAAAAGCCATAAAACCACAAAGACAAAAAGAACCGGAGAATAACCAAAACAGAATTCTGGAAGCAAAACAGCAGACAGATATGGAGTAGCTGCTTAGAAAACTTGAGAAACAAGAATTCTAAGCTTTTGGGGTAGAAATTGTACAGTAAGTTACCTGAAATAACTACAAGACATCCAAAATGTTCAGAAATTGATGGCTGTGAAGGTAATGGTATGGTAGAGAAGCAAGAGATCATTCATTCAGGAATGAATTCAAATACCATTTAAGGAGCAGCTAGATTTTCAGGTCCCCACCCTTATGCTGCATATCTCGGTGACCAGCTCTGCCTCACCTCAACAGAAAATTGGAGACAGACTCTTTGGAGAGAAATAAAACAGAGGTCTCATTAAACGAGAGATGTTTCTGTAATCTGCTGGCATATAACAAATCACTTCCCCAAATGTAGTGACATGAAATAATCATCTATTATTATACCTATCATTATACATATGGGCTGACTAGTCTCAGTTGGACAACTCCCGCTGGGGCTCTCCGATATAGTTATGGACAGATGGAGGCCGGGCTGGAGTCTCTGAAGGCTTGAATGAGCTGGCTGCCCAACACGAAGTGTTCATTCACATGCCTGGCTCTTCAGCTGGGATGACTGGAACAGCCAGCAAATGACCAGATGCTATTCTTTACACATAGCCTTTCCATGAAGCCAGTTTGTCTTCCTCACAGCTTGGCAGTCTCTGGTTAGTTGAAATTCATCCACGGAGGTTGGCTTCTTCTAAAACAAGCATTCTGAGACACCCAAGGGGAAGTACAAAGAGTCTATGACATAGAGTTGGAAGTCATGCAGCATCACTTCTGCCTCATTATGTTGGTCGTAGTCACAAGGCTCATCCAGAATCAGGACAAGTGGACTATCTAAAAATGTGAATACCAGAAGGTATCATTCGCCTGGGGGGGAGGGGCAGAGACATCTTTAGATACTAGCTGACACAAGAGAACAAACACGAGACACAGCTGAGCTGTGGAAGACACTGAACCAGAGAAAATAAACGAAATAGCACATGTTTTCTCCCTTTTCTCATTGAACCCTCAGGATGTCTCAGACCATCTGAGATTGAAGTGCACCAATTAACAAGCCCAGAACACACACATAGTGCCTCAGTTCAGCTTTTGTTCCCTACTCCTAAATATGAGAAAATGGTTAAGGAGTAATGAAAAGAGAATATACCAAGACAAAGAAAGAGATGAAAAGAAAGTGAATAAACAAGCAACATGGATAAAGTAAACTTCAAATCATTATCTTTAATATTATCAGCGAGAATAGGAAGTACATTATAATTTTGACACAAAAGCAGGATAATTTTAAAAAGT
Organism: Helogale parvula; assembly: GCA_004023845.1. Classification (NCBI taxonomy): domain Eukaryota; kingdom Metazoa; phylum Chordata; class Mammalia; order Carnivora; family Herpestidae; genus Helogale; species Helogale parvula. The sequence continues at coordinate 29,140 of PJEM01006022.1, read as the reverse complement.
AATGTACAGAGAATTAAAAAGAACTCTTAGAAATCATACACACAGAAGCAGACAGTGTGTGGATGGGTAGGGAATTGTTAGTTTGTATATGATAGAAATACATAAACAAAAAGGAAAATACAGATGGAGATGCAGAAAATAGGAGAAAAGTTAATATAGTTAGAGGATCATTTCACAAGTTCTATGATCCAAATAACAAATATTCCAGAGAGAACAAAACAAAAGACAGGAAAATTTTCAAAGAAAAAAATTCAAGAAAATTTCCTAGAGCTGAAAGAATTGAATTTCTAGTTCAAAGGAGTTGTAATGGGCTGAATGGTGTCCCTCTAAAAAATGTTGAAGTTCTATCCCTCAGAATCTGACCTTATTTAGAAGTATAGTCTTGAGAGATGTAATCAGGTTAAAATGACGTCACTAGGGTGGGCCCTTGTCCATTTTCACTGGTGTCTTTACAAAAAGGGGAAATTTGGACACAGATATAGATGAAGCCATTTTAAGATGAAGGCAGAAATTTGGATGAATCATCTACAAGCCGAGGAAAGCCAACGATTGCCAAGAAACCTCCAGAAGCTGAGAGACATGGAAGAGAGTCTCCCCCACAGCCCTCAGAAGGATCCAACCTTGCCAATATCTTGATCTCAGACTTTTAGTCTCCAAAGCTGTGAAACAACAAATTTCTGTTGTTTAAGCCCCACACTTTGTAGTGCTTTGTTATGGCAGACCTACAAAATGAATACAGGAGCCCACTGAGTATATAGATAAAGCTAGATCCACAGCAAAGCAGATGGCTGGGTTTGTGGAAACTTGGTTGAGGATAGAAAGAAGATTCTAAAAGCTTCTGGGCAGAGGGATGTAGGAGACTAAACTACCAATGAAGTGTTAGGGTAGACTAAAGACGTGAAATTTCAAACATGTCATTTCTCAAGCATCTATGGGATGACAAGGATCACCAAGATGATGGTGTAAAAATAAAAAGGAGATGTGAGATTTGGGAAAAAGAACCCAGGGTAGGAGACAAATGGAGGGTGTTCCCAAGATGGTTGTAAGAGGATTTTCAGGCTGAGGATGGTAGTGGCCTCAGAGAGCAACCTGGTTGATTTAGAGCATGTCAGGTGACTCTAAACAAGAAAAGAGACAGCCAGAGAATATCTAATTTGTTTGAGAAATTTTATACTTAGGTATATAGAGGGTAGTGAATCCATGAATAATCATTTGTGAAAAAAGAAATCTCCAAGGAAATAACAACAAAAAAAAATGTGTAGGAAAGAAAATGAAATCATGCTGAATATGATTTACAGTTGTGAATAAAATTTTCATAGCCATATCAATATGGACACTGAATATTGATTTAAATAAAAATTATAACTCTAATTAGAGAGGATAAGGGAGAATTTTTTATTATGTGGGGTAAAAGGGAGAGGTGAAGAGTACTAAATATTCATCTTTTGTAGTGAAAAATTGGTAGATAAAGCCTAACACTAAAATATAGAAGTATAAACATAGTATTTGTAAATATGAAGTAATTACCCCCCAAAAGTGGGCAACATTTGCTTTGGAGAGCCAGAATGGAGGAGTTGTTGTTGTTTTTCAAAATCACAAGCCTTGCAGAACTATTCTTTTTCTTAATGTTTATTTATTTTTGAAGGAAAGAGAGCATAAGTGAGGGAAGGGAAGAGAGAGAGGGTGACCCAGAATCCGTTGTCCTCTCCAGGCTCCGAGCTGTCCACACAGAGCCCAAAGGAGGGCTCAAACTCACAAACCGTGAGATCATGACCTGAGCCAAAGTCAGAGGCGTCACTGACTGAGCCACCCAGGTGGCCCACTTTGCAGAACTATTCTACCATTTAAACATTTTGCATATACAACTTTGAATGAACTGAAAGTTAGTGAGAGAGAACCACTTTTGAATGAATGTATATTTGAAGTATAAAGTTAAATCTATGGCCACTTATTTTAGACCGGTGATTCTCAAAGTGTAAAGTGCCCCGGAATCATCCAGTATCTTGTTTAAAACACAGGGCTGGACATAAAAAAGAATGAGATCATGCCATTTGCAACAGCGTGGATGGAGCTAGAAGGTATCACACTGGGTGAAAGAAGTCAGAAAAAGACAAATGCCACATGATTTCACTCATATGCAGTAATTAGAAAACAAAACAAAGTAAAAAAAAAAAAAGAGAAAGAGAAACCAAAAAACAAAAACCAAACTCTTAACCGTAGAGAACAAACAGTCGGTTACCAGAGGGGGGATGGGTAAATTAGGTGAGGGGTTAACAGTGTACACATAGTGATGAGCGCTAAGTAATGTATAAAATTTTTGAATCACTGTACGGTACACCTGGAACTAATATGACACCATACATTAATTATACTGGAATTAAAAACATAACAAAACAAAACCAACCAGCACAAGGCTGGAGGAGGACCTGATGTGCCCTGACCAGAGGCTCTCAAGCAGCGCCAATTTTGCTGGTCCACAGACCACATTTTGAGTAGAAAGGTTCTGGGACAGTATTTTCAACTCGAGTTACATGTTTTATTCACATGAAGAGCTTAAAAAATTTTATTTTTAATGTTTATTTTGGAGAGAGAGAGAGAGACCAAGCATGAGCATGAGTGGGGGAGGGGCAGAGAGAGAGGGAGACACAGAATCCAATGCAGGCTCCAGGCTCTGAGCTCAGCACAGAGCTGGCTGGAGCCTCCAACGCTCAAATCTCAAGATCATGTCTTGAGCAGAAATATGACACGTAACTGACTGAGCCGCCCAGGCACTTCAATTCACAAAGAGCTTTTTAAACAGTGCAGATGGTTAGAGACTATTAAATTCTTTCAATGACCCCAAATTGCTTTCAGCCTAGAGTTCAGATCTCTTAGAATGACACGAAGACTCCCTGGTACACATGACTAACCCTGCTCTGCTGCCACTGCCCCTTCTCTATCCACAACCCCAATGGCCCGCATCACCCAGGCAGCCCAGGAGCCTGCTCTATAAATGAGCCAAAGAAGCTTCTGTGTACTCCTAGGCTGTTTACTTCTTCCCAGCAGACTGGGATCTGTTAGCTCAGAAGCCGGCTGGTGCCAAACTCAAATTTTTATACATCCATTTATTTTAAAAATAGTCCAAACAAGCAGATTTTGAGCCATTTACAGCCTGCCTGCTTTGCATACCTCCAAACCTCACCTCACGTCTGCTGGCAATAAATAAGATACACCCTGGGCCTTGGAGATCTCCAGCTGCTTCTGCGCTCTGGAGCGCTCTGATACAGAGACGGAGCAGAGGGAAGTCCTCTCTCCAGCTCCGGGCTCTCCCTCTCCGTCCCCCCACCTCCACAGCAAGTGGCCTTGCCCATCAGCCTAGTGCCCTGGCGCCAAAGCCCTGGGACAGACTTCTGCTGTGAAGGATTTCACCCTGAATGTGAATCTGTCAGTTTTGCCCATAAAGCTGTATGCTCTACTGCCACCTCATGGTCATATCTTTTTCCTTAAGTAGCCCCCAAATCTCTCACTCACCCAACCGGGAGACTTTAAACACCCTATAATCCACTCTGTTATAATTGGCTAATTCTTCTTTACCCTTTTAAACTCCTGGTAGAGGCCGCGTCTTCCAGGAAGCAGTCTTTGGCCTACAACATGGAGAATGAATTCATTTCCTGCCTTCCAACCCTCCACACGGAATCTGTTCACAAGTCGGAAGTTCCAAGAGTGATATTTGCCTTTGCTGACCTCCCAAATACCATGAGGGGAAACCTCCCTTTCCCTAAAGAAGAATGGGTTCTGGTTTTTACTCAGTTGACCACTGTTGATGGGACAACAAAGATGCACCAACTCTAGTCTTGGGAAGAAATTTTCAATGGTGAGAATGGTGGAAACAATGTAGTTTCTGCACGTGTGGTGTGACAAGTCTACTGAGGGCAGCAGGCATTCATGAGTCACATGAACAAGTGTAATGGGGAGAAATAGTCTGGAAGGAGGTACTCAGAAGAGATTATAGACCAGATTCCGGCCAGCAGTACAAAACACAACACAGCCCCCCAAAAATTCAAATTTCAGCCCCTCTTGATGTTAGGATTTCCTCAGACTGCTCCTCTCATTCTAGACCATGCCTTTGGGTGTCCAAGCAAAATCATTATGCCTGTGCCTTACAGGGAAGTACTCCAGGCCTTTGAATTTCTTTATAAATTGTATCGAACTCAGACAGACTTCTAAAGAAAAGTCTCATCACTGCAGGTGCCGTCTTGGTCAAACCCAGTATGGAGATAAAGTTACCATGTATCAGGCACATATCCCAGTAAGATTGCAAGATTATTCTTTCCTTCATTTCAATTTTTTTTCTGCTTGTAAATATTATACATTATAGGATATTTTGAAAATACAATTAAATTTAAAGAAACTAACATGACCATTGACGTAGGAGCATGACTGACATTTTCCTATATTTTTTCTCCTTCCTTGTTTTCATGTCTCTATACCAGGAGAGAATATACAGCTGTTGTCCAAGCTCGAAATCTATTCCAGTCATCGTCTTCTCACTGGACATCTAATCCCTACAGGTTTCCAGATTTCTCATCCGTTACGGAACTTTCCGCAGGTAGCAGTTGGATAGAGGCAGATGCCTAGAGGCACGAAGTCGGTTGTGATGAAATTCCTGAATTAGCAACACAGGGACTATTTGGCTTGGAGTCTGTGTCTACACTTGCCTGGTACTTGCAAACAAAAGCTCTATTTTCCTCCCCAGGGATGGAGGTCTTTCAGTTCCTTCCTCCCATCTGTGTGTTCTCTCAGGCTGCTTCTTCCTCTTTGCAGCTCAAAGTCTTTCAGGGAGTCTACAAACCTGGTCCTCAAACAAGCCTTTGAATATTTTTATGCGGCACGTCATTAGCCTGCAACTTCTGTCTTTGAGATTTACACTCTTTAGAGCTGTTTCTGATGTAGGTGATCGATGCCTGTCATGCAAAACAGGCTTAGAGAAAGGCCCCCTGGCTTGAGAATGAGAGAATTCTAGGATCTGGGAAGGAGAGGGAGATGCAAAAAAAATTACAGCCTAATACAGATTAGTAATCCTGCCACAGACATATGCACCTTTTATAGTCATAAAGCATACACAGTTTTGTGTCTTGATTTCTTTTACTAAATACTACGTTATAAACATTTTATCCATCTCATGAAATATTCTTTGAGGACTCCATGCTACAATAGTCACCGTAGAATAGTCCATTTTCCTTCCAGTCTGCCAGCTGCTTCGCTGACTGCCGGGTGGGAATTTGACGTAGTGGTAGAAAGCCCAGGACCTGGACCCACACCATCGAGGCTGGGTCTCCCACTTACCACCTTTGTGACCTTGGAAAAGTTACTTACCCCATCAGTGTTTTCTCTACACATTGAAATATTGACATTACCTATCTCTAAAAATTATAAGGAAGTTTAAAAGTTAATATATGAAAATAGCTAAACATAATACATTTAGGTTTTGTTGCTATAGTTATTTGATTTTTGAATTGTTTCTAATGTTTCATTTTCATAAACAACTATGAATATGTATATGTATATATCTCTGTCTTTTTTTTTTTTTTACCTTTTTAGACCTATGTGTAGAAGTTGTACTAACAGACTGAATTTTTAAAGGCTCGGAATCTGTTTTGCCAAATCATTTATCGGTAAGATTATATAATTTCACATCCACACAGCAGTTAAATGTTCTCCCTTCAATAAATTCTCCCAGCAAGGAGAGTAGTCTTTTTAAAAACAGACTGGCTCGAGTCCTTCCCTGAATCTTCAGCCTGGCTTTGGGGGATCTGCACACAGTGCCCCACGTAGCTCTCCCCTTCCCCTGCAGATACTCTCAGGCCGGTTTCCTGCATGCCCACCACACAGACGTCCTTTCCATTCCTAAACAAGCCACCTCTCTTCCAATTTCTAGGCCACGAGTCCTTTAAACTCCGCATCCCCTCTGCCTGAAATGTCTACCTGCTCCCCCCTCATGCCCCTCCTATTCTCCCAACCTTGTCCAGTTCCCTCTTGATCCTACACACACTCAAACATCAGAACACGGCATCCTCCATCTGTTACTCTCATGGCATTGTCTTTGCTTGAAAGCACTTAATGTAAATGTACTTAGTTAACTGATTAATTATGTAAGGTATCTAGAAAGTCCTGGCTTGTCTCTAAGCGCATGAAACAGAAGTTGTGCCTTGCTTCGCAATGATCGATGATCATTGTATTCAGGTTGTCTTTTACAAGAGCAAAGTAAATACCAAATACTTGTTGAATGCATGAAAGAGGATAGGAGAGAAGATGCATATGGCTGGATCCTGTTTTCCGTCTTATAATACTTGTCTTTACAATTTCCACCCACTTACTAAAGTGTGGTTTGTACCTGTCTCCCTTACCTAAATACCCCATCAGAAGCACCAGGTCTTCACTCATTAACTCAAGCCATATCCTCCCCACTACCTAGGCTAAAGGCAGGAGCTTCTCTGCTGAGAGCCTCTAGCCTGAGACCCAGAGGCAGACTTGCGGTGAGCTATAACTTCATGGTAAAACAATGGGATTAACCTAGCAGGATTAACCTAGCCCTTTCCCCAGCTGCCTTCCCCCCCAGCTCAGCTCACTGGTCACCGGCAGCAGGTTTGTAGCCCCCGGACAGTGGCTGGAGGAATCCTCTCTGGACAAACTGGCCAGCTCAGAAAGCATTTGTCACGAGAGAGCAAAACAAACAGGAACGTGGCTGAAACCACAAGGGTAACGTCTATAACAAAACAAAGTTAACATCATACATAAGAGAACAAGGAGGTAACACCATTTTTTTGAAGGAACATTTGAAGACCAAGAAAGGTGTGTCTGGGTGCTCAGTCAGTTAAGCGTCTGACTCTGGGTTTCAGCTCAGGTCATGATCTACGGGTTCGTGAGATCAAACCCTGTGTGGGGCTATAAGCTGACAGCACAGAGCCTGCTTGGGATTTTCTCTCTCTCTCTCTCTCTCTCTCTGCCCCTCTCCTGCTCGCACGCACACACACACACACACACACACACACACTCTCTCTCTCTCTCTCTCTCTCTCTCTCTCTCTCTCTTTCAAAATAAATAAACATTTTTTTAAAGAGTTAAGTTTAAGAAAATCTATTTGAAAGCAGAAAAACAGACTCAATGTAGAAAGATAGGAAACAAGAAAAATTGGGATCAATCTAGAATGAGCAGCATTTAAATGATAAATATTCCTTAAAAATACAAAGAATAATTAAAAAAAGGAAACCCATACAGAAATAATTACCACTGCTGCTGCTGCTGCTAATAATAATAATAATAATAACTATTATTATGATAACATCAGGCTAAAATATTTTCTAGAAATTCAAGAGCTCCCATATGGAGGAATAACCTGAGAAAGGAGATATGAGATCCCAGAAATAGGGAATTCAAGACAGGAGAGAGAAGGAAGTTCCACAATAACAGCTGGGCAGAGAGACTCAGAGAACAAGCTGACCAGACGAGAAGAGGGAGAAATGCACTATATAATCTGATACGGTGCCTGGCAATACTAAAAGGAATTTTATACTTCTTTCTGAGAGTCTTAGAATAAATAAATGACAATATATTTCATCAAATCTAAGATAGCCTAGACTCTAAAATGTATCATCATTTCATATACTACTAAGAAGGAAATGGTTTACCAGTTAAGTATGACTATTTTTATTTTATATGCATTAAAATTTAAACTTAGGTAGACATGGATATATAGCCACTGATTACATATAAAGAAGAAATACAAGTAAATTGATCAAAGTATTTCTAAACTTTCATTTCTGGAGTTCTGATTTTAGATATGTAAACATATAAGACAAAAAAGGCATGTCTTAGATTCTATAAACTATAGTGGGAGCATAATAACAAGGTAAAGGCAAAAACAATGAAAATAATATTTTCAAGATAGGAAATGAAATAATAGAACATGATGCAGCTCTAACATAATATTTATATGGTGATTCTCATTTAGAGTGACAACGAAACACGTGAATTATATAAAATAAAACTAGATGGAGTGGAGTAGGTGAAGGGGATTAAGTGGTACAAACTCCCAGTTATAAAATAAGTACGTTACAGAGATGAAAGTACAGCATAGGGAATAGTGTCAATAATATTCTAAAAATGTTCTATGGTGACAGGTGGTGGCTACATTTATCACAGGGAGCACTCAGCAATATACAAGGTTCCGGACACACTATTTTGCACACTTGAAACTAATATAACATATGTCAACTATCCTTCACTAATAAAAATTAAAAGCAAAAAAAAAACCAAAACTGGACATTGTTTAAATATCTGTGATATTGTGTGACCTTACAAAATTTTAAGAATAATAAAAGAATTCATAGTATTACCCAGCAGAGTGATATATCAAGCAATGAAACAACCTGAATGTGCAGGTATGGAGGAACAAGGATCCAGACTCAGATTAAACTTAAAACTTAAGTAATGAGTTACTGGAATCCTAGCACATATACCAGAAGATCACTCTTTTTTTTAAGGGCTTTCCTTAAAAAAATATTAATTTTAGGCATTGCCCTGGGTCCACATGGTCCACTGAGATGAGAAAGAAGGACTTGTTTCTTTAGTCTTTAACTCTTGGAAGCTTAGGGTAAAGTGTAAAATATTAAATTTTGCCCATAACGAATATGTCAATATCTTTGTTTTAATTTGGTATTTAAGAATTTGACATTCCAACAAAGTGGATGGACCTCCAGGGTGTCATGCTAAGCGAAATAAGTCAGGCAGAGAAGGACAGATACCATATGTTTGTACTCATAGGTCTAACAGGAGAAGCCTACCGTAGGACCATGGGGAGGGGAAGGGGGAAAGAGAGCTGGAGAGAGAGAGGGACACAAACCATGAGAGACTACTGAATACTGAAAATGAACCTAGGGCTGAAGGGGGAATGCAGAGGAAAGGGGGTGGTGATGGAGGAGGGAACTTGTGGGGAAGAGCACTGGGTGTTATATGGAAACCAATTTGACAATAAACTATTAAAAATTTTTATTAATTAAAACTAAAAAAAAAAAGAATTTGACATTCCAAGATTAGTGAATCTAACACATTAATACTAAAATTCTGGAATATCTGAGTGTGTCTTAAGGTTTTAAGATGGAAAGTACAAGAAAATTTTAGAAAATATATCAGCCATGCTGAATATTTATAATAACTGGGGAATCGCCATGTTTATAAATTTTCTTTGCTAGATTTATTAGGATTAAATTCTTGGCTTGGGTTAGTAGTTGGCAAAATATAATACTTAAAAACATTAAATGGGAAATAAAATTTGAAGCTCTTTACAGAATTTTATTTAACTAAATTTGTAAAATGAACCAAACTTTAATAAAAGTCCCTTATAGGGGCACTTGGGTGGCACAGTCAGTTGAGCATACCACTTCAGCTCAGGTCATGATCTATTTCAGGGTTGGTGCCCTGCATCGAGCTCTGTGCTGATGGCTCAGAGCCTGGGGCCTGCTTCTGATTCTGCGTCTATCTCTCTATCTGCCCCTCCCTTCTCACACTCTGTCTGTCTGTCTCTCTCAAAAATAAATAAAACATTAAAAATAATAAATAAATAAATGACCCCTTATAAATGACTCATAATACAATAGACTAATAAAAATGTTTACTTTAAAAGCTTAAAGTAAAAAAAATTTTTTAAGTTATAACAGTAGGGAATTGGATCAGTCTTTGGAATCCCAAGTAAATAAAAATAGTTTTAAGTGTACACAAAATGCCCACTCATAGTCTTGATAACATAAACACTGCAATATCAACTTAACCTCAAACTGCAGAATGACTATATTTGGAAAATGGGAAAAAACAAAGTTGTGTGTAGGTGGGAATGTGGTGTTAAGAGGGCTGATTGTTTCTTTTTCAGAGTCAGATTCAATAAAACGCCTGAGGTTGAAAAATAAATAACAACATGAGCATATTAATTAGAAATGCAGCACAAAGAAGCAGTTCAAAGAGCCGAAAGCGGAGGCCTCCAGGAAGGCTGACTGCAGGGTGGGCAGAAGCAATGCAGGCAAACCACTGTTTTTTCATAAACTTGTTTTTTAAAAAAGAACAACTATGAATATGTATTACTTCGATAAAAATACAAGCTAAATTTTACAAAGAAACACGAGAAAGCCACTTAGTTTTGAATTCTAAGTACCCTGCAATTTTCATCTATTTTGGTCATCCTCAAGATTCAGTTTTATTGAAGTCTTCATTCTCTTTCCTGTTCCCTCACCCAAGACTGTTCCTGCCCCCCTCCGCCCCGTCCACTTCTGTGTAACTCTAACCGAAGGCCCAAAGCTCATACAGGCATTTACCAAGGAGCCAGATACAGGGAAGCCCTTCACACTTTGCTAGTGAAGAGTCAATAAATATTTGATGCACCCCGAGGTGCCATCTCCACCCACAGGGCTTCAGGATTCGCGGTACAGACATCGGTGCCCCGGAGCCTTCACAGAATCGCAACTACACTTTCCCAGCTAACACCAGATTTTGACAAATTAATAGAAAAGTTGACCTGCACTGGTACTCAAATCAATACACCCTTGGAAATCAACATGCTTCAGCCTTCTGCTTGAGCTACTTAATTCCTTTCTCAGAACCTATTTACTGGTTAATTCAAGTAAACATTTTTTTATTTAAAAAATCCCATATGGTTTTTTTTCCCCCTTACTATGGTTACTAAAACATTCATTAAGCAGTTTGTTGGGATCATAGCTGTAAGGTATTACCCAGTCATCATGGGTTAGTTTTCTTTAGCATAGGTCAGCTCTGCAGGTGAAGGACAGTGGAGGCAAGATTGGATTTCACTGGAATTTGATTGAGCTGAGGAAGTAGGATGCAGTGAGAGGCAAGGAGGGCATGTGCAAAACACAATAAACAGTAATAAGATCAATACCGTTCTTCACCTTCTGTCTATGCAAATAATATGTTTTGCTAAGTGTAATAAATATAGAATTTCAGAAATAAAATATTTTCAAATCATATTTTTGTAACCAAATTAATAATTAGTCCTATAATTTGAGATATAAAATTGCTTGTAATAAAAAGTGAAATGAAGGACAAAAAACCGGAAACTGGGATTTCCTACATTCAATCCATTTACTAATCATGTCTCATGTGACAGACACTGCTACTTTTTTTTTTAATCTTTTGATGTTTTATTTATTTTTGAGAGAGAGAGATTACAAGTGGGAGAAGGAAAGAGACAGAGAAAGAGAGAGAGAATCAGAAGGAGACTCCAGACTGAGCTGTCAGCACAGAGCCCGATGAGGGGCTCGAACTCATGGACCACGAGATCATGACCTGAGCTAAAGTCAAACGCTTAACTGACTGCACCACCCAGGTGTCCTGAGACACTGCTACTTGTAAGGGTACAATGGAGGCAGACAGTAGACCTGGTTCTTTCCTTCATGGTTGTGACAGTCCAGTAGAAGATAGACGTATTAAAATAAATCACAAATTAAACAAATAAACTCACACCAATTAATTTCAAACTACAATGAATGCTATGAAGGACAAAATGCAGTGTTTTATTTGAGTACTTAACACAAAAATGCAATTAAATAATGGAAACAAGAGAGTACTGGAAGCTTCCTAAAGAAGTGATACCTGTTCTACGATCTGCATTAGAAAGAGTTAACCAATGAAATGTGGAGAAGAGAATAGAGGACAGCATGCTAGGCAAAGGAACTTTCTAGAATAGATTTCCAATGACTAAGGTATCATTTTCAACCCCCTTCCATTGGTAAAAATATCTAACTAGACTGAGTTATGCAAAACAGTAAGTTACATATAAAGCCTGGCACGATGTCATCTTTGTAAGGATTGTGGGGATGCATTTTTGACTTTGTTCTTTGAAGCAATGCTATTGATGGCAAAAGCACAGAACTGAGACCAGACTAGCTGGACTCAAATCCCAGATTACTACTATTAAGAAGGGGACATCAATTAGCCTCTCTGTGCCTTAATTTCTTTTTTGGTGAAATGGGGCTAGGAACAGAAACCTCTCTCATACAAATTAAATCAGTTAAGGTATGTAAAGGCACTTAGAAGAGTGTTAGGTAGCCACCTGGGTGGCTCAGTCGGTTAAGCAACTCACTTCAAGTGATGATCTCACAGTTTGTGGGTTCAAGCCCCTTGTCAGGGTCTGTGCTGACAGCCCAGAGCCTGGAGCCTGCTTTGGATTCTGTCTCTCCCTTACTCTCTCTCTCTGCTCCTTCCTCAGTCACTCTCTGTCACTTGCTCTCTCTCTCAAATAAATATTTAAAGAAATTTTTAAAGAATTTAAAGTTTTTACCCTATATCTGCTATGGATTATGTTACGGGGCAGGGGTATCTTTTTTGTACTTAAAGACAGAGAACTGAGAACTGGTGTGCTTTGACCTTTCTGCGAAGCTGGGTGTGTACCCATATTTTGGCCAGCATTTAGACTCTTTTTGTTGTTACAATTTAGTATACCTACTGTCATGAAAATTTTTATCAAATGGGATGTTTTACTGAGCAAAATTTTTAATAATGTGCAAAGTGGGATTTATCTGCTGCAATAAGATGAGAGAGGCTTAAAGAATAATTAAGCTGGAACCAAAAGGAAGTTATTCACAGAATAGGCAGGACTGTGCCTCATGATTTCATGGGAGAATAAGTCATAAGCAGTAAGCTGCTTTATTTAAGCAATGGCTGCTTCAGGGCAGTCAAGTTCTCTATGACTGTTTTAATAAAAATGGGAGATACAATTATATGGGGGCAATGTTTGTGATATAATTATTGGTGACATCATTAGTCTTGTTTTGATTCTTTTAATCCCCTCCAGAATGCCACCAAAGTTAGAGCATTCAAAAGCGTGATTTAAACCCAGAGTTTAAGAATCACTGACTTGGAACTCAAAGTATAGTGTGTGGACCTCTTTTGTGTGCATTTTTCTGTTGGCTTAATTTCTAGATCCACTTAATGCTCATATCAATTTATGCCTTCCTTGTATTAGTCTCAGTTTTAGTTTATGTTATTTTGCTATTTTTATGTAGTTTTAGACATCATCTTGTGGTAGGCATAATAAGGGTCTCCAAAGATGCCCACATTCTAATCCCTGGAATTGATGATTATGTTATGTTACATGGCAAGGTGGGTTTAAGGTTGTAGGTAGAATTAAGCAGTTTATCCCTCAAGTAATTATTCCTGGGATACTCCTCCTGCCCATCTAGGCACTCACATTTTCCTATTCCGTTACTCAGACTAGAAATGATCTCTAACTTGGAACAATGAAAAGCATATTTTACTTTCATTGCTTCAGCAGATTCTTCTGTATGTACGTGCCTGAAGAACTCATTGCTTCCTTCAGTATTAATAGGTACTTGCTTAACGCCTTTAATACACTCTGCCATCTGCATGGCTTCCTGTTCATTGTTTTAAGAATGAGAAAAAATATGCAAAAACTAGGGAAAGTATAAAGAAATAAGGTTTGACCTTCAAACTGATGCACTTTCAAAGATGTTTTTATTCAGGGAAGGTAGAGTATGCACAGGCATTTTCTTGGAGCCTACATTCTGGTCTGATTCTGGAATGTGGGTGGCATTAGCTCTTATGAGCCAAACTTATTCTCTAGGAAACAGAGATCCTCTGATTTGAGAAGCCCTGAGCTGGCATATTTCACTGGCTTTAAATTCAGCATAAAAACTCAGCAAGAAAAATGTTAAAGGACACCTCTACGGAAAATGCTAGAATCAAACTCTTGGGTCAGAACACTAGGTTTGTCTGAGTTTCTAATAAGACACATCCTCCTGGGTGTTTCAAAAACTTTTAGGCATAAGTAAAAGAAACAATGTTTGCCACCCAATTCAAGTATGCTTAATATAGTGTACCATGTCAAAGACAGATTTTGGAGATATTTTTCTGTAATTTCAAGCAAATTAAAAAAAAACAGTAGGGCATTGTTCTTTGCACACCCTCACATACACAAATTAGTGCTGATCACATGCCCACATCTACACAGCAACAAGGCCAAAAATAAAATTGGGCAGATTGGAAAATACAGAGATAATCACAATCCCTTCAATCAGAATTTCAGATAACAGTAATAAGGTGAATATCTTTCATATAAATCTTTCATGAGCCATTATGTTTGGATAAATACACAACCATTCATCAGTTTGTTCATTTGTGCATTGGCAGATGTTTATTGGGCACCCATTATATCCACCCTCTGCAATGAACCTTGAGGATACAACGCTGAACGTATGTGGTCCTGGATCTTGTGAGCCTAACCAAGGGTCTAGTTACACAAATATTACCTTACTGAGAGACTAGTGTTATTAAAGAAATGTGCATCAGGAGCTGTTACTGAAGCAGAGAAACGCATACTTCTTTCACAAAGAGAGGCAGATAACTGTTTTTTTGTTTGTTTGTTTTTTGGCCTTTCAGCTCCTTGACATTTATCTTAGTTTGAGTTCCTTCAGAAGCTGACCCTGGGAAAAGATTCAAATACAAGATGTGATTATTTGGGAAATAAAGGAATCATTACTAGGGGAGAGGAGCTGGATCAGAAAAAGGAAAGCGGTCAATAATGGGGATGTTATCAAGTCCACTGCCACCATGAAAGATTCAAGGTTACTCTTGCTGGGCAGTTATGGGAAATGGTATAAAAAATACATCTTAATGTTATCCTACACTAAGAGGGAGGGAAGAGGGATGTAGCTCCTATCAGTCATTTGCTGAGGCCTTCTCCTTGGGTACTTTACTCCCCCCAGGAATTCTGGACAGCCCCATGAATGAGCAGAGCTTTCTTTTACTAGCTTTGGAAATAGCCTTTAAACAAAGGCATTGGCAACTACATGTCAAAGTTATCCAAGGCATACCTAAGTGGTAAGGTTCAAAGCATATGATTAAGGCACCTAAGTTTCTGGTATAGCATCTGAACTTCCTCCTAGGTTTAGACAAGTCCCAATTTTATGACCTAGAGTATGAAACAGAGACAACACAGCACTATGCAAACATAAACCGTGAAACTGCATGCTCTCCCAGCCTTCCTTGCGGCTAAGGCACAGGCATATGAACTAGGTTCTTCCAATCAGACACACCTGACTGATTTAAGCATGAAGTTCAGCAAAGCTCACTCCTTTCATCAAAGGTGATGGCAGCTAACTTACCAAAATCAAATTTAGCACATCAAACACATGCCTTCCCCCAACTCTCCTCTGACTCCAACTTTTTTCTCTTTATGGTAAACATACACACACAAGATCAGCAACAAAATTTTTAAGACCCAGTACAAAATGAAAATATGGCCTTTTGTCCAAAGACATGTAAAGATACATGTAAAGCATTTTTCTGTCTTCTGTGCTCTGTCAACTTATGCTGGATTTTTTATTTGCTATTTAATGGTATTCTAAACATAGTAAAATTAAAATGTTAATTTTTAGCATATATTTTACCATTCATCTTTATATTGTGAATGCTAGTTTTAAATGCAAGAATTACAATATTTAAGTTGTATGTGATATCACCAAAATTATAAAATTAATATTTTCTGGTTCATCCCCAGATAGAGCCTCCAGGCGACTAGGGGAGACTAAAAGAAGCCAGAAGCAGGGAAGCTGAAGGAGCCAGGAAGAAGAGAGGATCCCTCCAGCCCCAGAACCCTGAGGTGGAGACCGTCACAGGCACTCGGTGCCCCATCTCACCACATGGAGCATTTATGCTCCTTCTAGTCATATGACTATCAAGATCTCCTTGTACCTGCCCCTGACCCATGTGGTATAGTCCTGGAAAAGACAGGGTCGAGGAAAGTCTTGCCAGTCATCTCCCTCTCACACAGGCCTGTCACCTCAGAATACACTAATGGGTGAACTAAACCATCTGCACTAAGGAGCGCTAAAAAGTTGGATCCAAGGTGAACTATAGGCTAGTCCTCACTGGCATATGGCTTCTGGATGGGCACCCAACAACCACTCCATGATGCTGCCAACCCCAGGGAGGACCTCTGTCATAATGCCCAGTCCCAAGTCGTGGCAAGATGTACACACCCAACCCTGGCCCTTCTTGTACTCATACCCAGGCTCCTTATGGAGGCAGAGGGCAATACCAGTTGCAGGGGGGCAGCAGGAATGCTGAGACCAAGTGGACCTGGAGTACCAGATCGTTGGGAAGCAAGTAGCAGAGAACATTTCCTCAGGAGAAGGGTGAGGAGCAGGCAGACTTGCAGGAGAGCCAAGGCCTAGACACCATGCATGTCCCAATACATGATCAGTCCCCATAAAATATCAATTAAAAGAGAGTTTTCAAGAATCTCAAGACAGCCATAGAAGATCATTAAATCCCAAATGTGGGTCCTTCTGAGTGTGGGGCCCTGTGTTAATGTATTGGTCACACACCCTTGAAGCCAGTGCTGTGCATGCACACACAACTCCACTGACTCCAAGCAAGCTTCTTGAAAGAATGGTGCATGCTCACCAGATCATCCTCTCCTCTCTCAGTCATATCTCAACACTGGATCAGGCTTCCATCCCTAAAATCAGGAATAAATCAGGCTTTGTAGGACCTAAAGCTTAGACAGTTTTGAGATCTGTTTTAAGAAGACAGATTCAAAAATATAACCCTGAGATTAAGCATGTGAAGGAGAACACGATTTGAATGGTCTCATGCTTAAACTCCATTAGCTTCACAGTAAGCCCTCCTCTGCCCACAATTTCTCTCTACTACTTTCCCCATTTTCCTTTCAATTGCCAAATCTAACGGCCAGATTTTGGTCTGAGTCTCACTTGATTTTCTCCCTGTCATTGGCATGAAGATCATTGACCACTGGCTTCTTGAAATCCTCTAAGATGGCTTCTAAGACATCATCGATCTTATGCACTAATTCATTTCATATTCTTTCATTGGTTTTCTCTTTTCAGCTCTTCCACCTGTGCCACCTGGGTAACTTTTAGTATGTATATTTGTTTTTAAAGAAAAGATATTACTTAAAACCATGATATATATCATACATGGAAGTGCTTTGTAAATTGTAAAGCACTGTATAATATAAAATATTATTATTACTAGATGATTAAGTCTAAAATTCTGAAGTCTTCATCAAAGACTCTCTTAATTTCCAAATGATATTATTATATCCTAAAAAAATATATATGGGATTCATGCAAGTTATAGAAATGACTTTATGATTATACAGTATTTTTATGTTTTACATATTTTATGTTCTCCATTACAAAATAAATAACACTGAAATATTAAAGAAATGACATCTACTGTGTCTAAACCTCTGTTCCTCCCATTATGTGAGTGAAATTTTTACTTTTATGGAAATTAGTTGCATGAAACTCAAGCAAAAATATCTAAATGTGGCATATATATTTTCCAAAACATAAATTAATCTGTCCAAAAGAAAAACTTACCAAAACACAGATTTCTTTTTCCTTATCAGAGTTTGCCCACTTTTGCCACTCAAAATAGTGTTAGAAATTATTTTTCTGCCAAATTTTTTGAGTAGTTTTGTCTCTGCCTTAATAAGAATCAACATATCTGAAGGCGAAGATAACTTATAAATTATTATTTGTCTCCAGGTTAATTACAGCTTCAAAAACTGTGTCCACCCAAAAAATAGTCCACTTAAGATTGTAAAAGACTTCATATACAATACAAACATACTTCATGGCTAAGATATTAATTGCCAAAAGGAAAATGTTTGTTTCTTATTCATAACAGTGATATACTTTTCCTCTAAAGAGTAGAATAGACATCTATGATCTTCATATTTATAAATCCATCATTATAACTGAGAAGACAAGTGTTCATGGCAAAACACTCATTTTTAATTTATTTAAATTCAAGTTACTTAACATACAGTGTAGTACTGGTTTCAGAAGTAGAACCCAGTGATTCATCACTTACATATATATAGTGCTCAACCCAACATGTGCTCTCCTTACTGCCCATCACCCACTTAGCCCATCCCCCCCCCACCTCCCTTCCAGCAACCCTCAGTTTGTTCTCTGTATTTAAGTGTCTCTTATGGTTTGCCTCCTTCTATTTTTATCTTGTTTTTCTTTCCCTTTACCTATATTCATCTGTTGTGTTTCTTAAATTCAACATATGAGAGAAATCATATGATTGTTGTCTTTCTCCGATGGACTTATTTCACTTAGCATAATACATTCTTAGTTCCATCCACATTGCTGCAATTGGCAAGATTCCATTATTTTTCATTGCTGAGTAGTATTCCATTGTATATATTTGTGTGTGTATGTGTGTATACACACACACACACACACACATCCTCTTTATCCATTCATCATTTGATAGACATTTGAGCTCTTTCCATAATTTGGGTATTGTTCATAGCACTACTGTAAATGTTGGGGTACATGTACCCCTTGGAATCAGCACTTTGTATCCTATGAATAAATATCTAGTAGTGCAATCACTGGGTTGTAGGGTAGTTCTATTTTTAATTTTTCAAGGAACATTCATACTGTTCTCCAGGGTGGCTGCACCAGTTTGCATTTCTACCAACAGTGCAAAAGGATTCCTCTTTCTCCACATCCTCGCCAACATCTGTTGTTGCCTGAGTTGTTAATTGTAGCCATTCTGACATGTGTGAGATGGTATCTCATTGTGGTTTTCATATGTATTCCTCTGATGATGAGTGATGTTGAGCGTCTTTTCATGTGTCTGTTAGCCATCTGTATGTCACTTTGGAATAATGTTTATTCATGTCTTCTGCTCTTCTCTTCACTGGCTTGTTTGTTTTGGGGTATTGAGGTTGATAAGCTCTTTGTAGACTTTGGATACTAATCCTTTTACTGATATGTCATTTGCAAATGTCTTCTCCCATTCTCTCGGTTGCTTTTTAGTTTACAGATTGTTTCCTTTGCTATATGAAGATTTTTATCTTGATGAAGTCCCATTAGCTCATTTTTGCTTTTATTTTCCTTGTTCCCAGTGACATGCCTAGTAAGAAGTTGCTGTGGCCAAGGTCAAATAGGTTTCAGCCTGTGTTCTCCCGTAGGATTTTTATGGTTTCCTATCTCACATGTAGGTCTTTCATGATCACATGGGATTTATCCCAGGACTGCAGGGCTAGTTCAATATTTGCTAATCAATCAATGTGATATACCACATTAATAAAAGAAAGGATAAGAACTATATGATCACTTCAACAGATTCAGAAAAAGCATTTGACAAAATACAGCACCTTTCTTGATAAAAACCCTCAAGAAAGTGGGGATAGAAATAACATAACTCAACATCATAAAAGCCATATATGAAAGGCCCACCACTAATACCATCCTCAATGGGGAAGAACTTAGAGATTTCCCTCTAAGGTCAGGAACACAACATGGGTGTCCACTGTCACCACTGTTGTTCAATACAGTATTGGAAATCCTAGCCTCAGCAATCAGACAACAAAAAGAAATAAAAGGCATCCAAAATGGCAAGGAAGAAGTCAAACTTTCACTCTTTGCAGATGACATGATACTCTACATGGAAAACCTGAAAGATTCCACCAAAAAACGACTAGAACTGATAGGTGAGTTGAGCAAAGTTGCAGGATATAAAGTCAGTGTGTAGAAATCAGTTGCATTTCTATCCACCAACAATGAAGTAGCAGAAAGAGAAATCAAAAAATCAGTCCCATTTTCAATTGCACGAAAACCCATAAGATACCTAGGAATAAACCTAACCAAAGAGGTAAAAGATCTGTATACTGAGAACTATAGAAAGCTTATTAAAGAAATTGAAGATGCAAAGAAATTGAAGACACAAACATTCCATGTTCATGGATTAGAAGAACAAATATTGTTAAAATGTCAATACTACTCAAAGCAATCTACATATTCAATGCAATTTCTATAAAAATAACACCAGCTTTCTTCACAGAGATAGAACAAACAATCTTAAAATTTATATGGAACCAGAAAAAAAAAACCCCTGAATAGCCAAAGTAATGCTGAAAAAGAAAACCAAATCTGGAGGCATCACAATTCTGGACTTTAAGTTGCATTACAAAGCTGTAATCAGTAAGACAATATGGTCTTGGCACAAAAACACATAGATCAATGGAAGAGAATAATGAACCCAGAAATGAACTCACAAATGTATGGCCAACTATTCTTCAACAAAGCAGGAAAGAGTACCCAATGGAAACAAAGCAAAATATTCTTTTCAAAATTATCATTAGCCTACTACTGTCTTTATTTCAACTTTTTTTCAGATTTTGTTTCTGATTTCACATCAGGTGAAATTTCACATCTGATTTCACCAGAGCTATTTGACTTCACGGCCAATCTTATTCATCTCTTGCCCTTAATATAATAAACCATGTTTCCCTAATGCCCAGATTGGGGTGATCACTTCCTTAATAACTCAATGAGTTTGGAAACTCTATCTCAGAATAATAACAAAGAAAAATTAACAGCTTAGTAGCTACTAAGATTTCATAGTATGCTTCTGGACTTTTTAACAAGCCTATTCTTGGTTAAGGCACCATGCCAACTGTATTGCATTGGATTCTGAGAAAGTCAGATTTTTCGAGCACAGTTAATTTAATAAGTGTCAATCTGGTACCCTTTGATGGGGATGGACGCCATAATAAAATTTCAAAGATTTAACATTTTCCCATAAGGCAGGAATAATCTATGGGGTTTTACCAGAATAAGTGCATTTAGTGTCCCCTCAAGTGTAAAGCTGTCAACAGAGCTGAGGTCACATCTGTAGTTATTATTCACAGTCATACCTCAAGAGGACTGTTGCTCCTAGCTTTCATGAGTTGCAGAATAACACCATGGCTTCCAAACAAATACTTCAACCCTTTTTATAAAGAGCACAAACTGACCTTGTAAATAAATACAAAATTATAGAGATTCTTGTCTTTTATGTCACCTGCTAGAAAACGTAGTATTTTAACTTGCTTAATCATTCAACAAATATGCATTGAACATTTAACCTAGAGAAATTCAACTCCATACAATAAACATTAAATACACTGATAACACAGAATCATATAGGGTCCATTCTAGAAGGTTCAATTTGGCCCCGAAAATGAAAACAAAGTACTTCATTTGCTCCAAAGCTGTAGGAAAAACTAGCTGTGCCAGAATTATTGAAAGATGCTCAATCTGCCTTCTGTTTTTTGTTAGTCATATATTTTTAAGAGCATTTCACAGGTTTAATGCTTGCTTTATATGCAAATTTCAGAACATAAACTCACCTCCAACAGGCTGCCAACCCAACTTTTACAATGAGATTTTGTTCTACTATGTTAGATATTTGGTTAAGAGGAGAAGAGATCTTAGAAAGACCCACTCTTTGCCCTTGGGGAACTTGTAAAGTAGAAGGAGGAATGTATTTTGTAATATATCAGATTGAGGTGGTTATCAATTTGATGATACCTGCAACACAAAACAAAGTCACCCACCCTCAGCCATCCCCACCTTCAGCCAAAATCCATTTCATTTTTCTAAAACTCTCTTCCACTAAAATATTGGGGGGGGGGAACCCTCTCATTATAAATAAGAAAATGTAACTATCACATCACAAATGTAGTTAACAAGAAAAAACTTCTCAGATGTTTTGCCTATGTATAAATAATTTAATGGAGTTGACATGCATTTAATCATGGCCCTTGCTTGCTAGTGTAACAGATATCCACCTTGAGCATCCATATTTTTACAAACCACTTTGTGTGGCAGTCTGGCTGACAGGCTGCAATTCCATACATAATTACATATATTATACTCTAAATTACATACTGAGAAGCATCTCCATTAAAAAGAAACATAGAAAGTCTCTGGACTTTTGTCTCCCGTGTCAACTTCTTGAAAATAAACTCTGTTTATAAAATGAGAAATGACTCTTCTAAATTGTTAACATGAAAATTTACCTCTAGGCCAAAGGGGCTGAATTTACTTTCTTACTTCTATTTACTTATGTAAATTTTAAAGGCTGACGAGTTTTTGATGAAATATAGAATACAAGAAAAGATAAGACACAAAAAGCCACTACTTGATTAATTTTGCACAATACTGTTTTTATTTTAACTTCCAAAGAGTTTCTTCTGCTATAATTTAAGAGAAATGTATATTTTAATGCACATCCTAGTCAATTATATTTTATATAGCACTTACCCAGTCACTAAATTTATCTCTCGCTTGGATTATTTTCAATTCCCTATCAAAATGCTTCTCTCACTGCACATACTGAAATTTTTTCTGCTCATGGCATGATTTTCTGCAAAATAGGACTTTGTCTCTCAGCTGTTCTTTTCCTTGATAACCCCATAAAACAAAAGTACCAAGAAGCCAGAAATCAAAAGATAGATAGAACATAAACCATTACCCTCAATGAAAGGTGGAGACATACGATTAAAGAAATAAGTGCCATAAAGTATGTAAAGTACTCCAGTAGAAGTACATACGAGATACTTAGAGAACATAAAAGAAGATGTGATCAACCTTTTCCTGGTTGGGGGGTATAAGAATTAGGGAACTCTTCACAGGATATAATGATGAAGTTTAATTTCTACTTAAGCTACACTTAGGTTAAAGTTTTCTGGCCTAAACAACAGGGTCATGTCAGACAAAAAAACAAAAACAAAAACCCAAAAAGCATGTGTCTGATACCTCAGCATGTTTAGTCTTCTAAAGAGTGGCGTAGTGCAAGGGTCAGCAAACCACCGCCAATGGCTCAGATCTGACTCACCATCTGTTCTCATGTGGTCTGTGAGCTTAAAATGCTTTTCAGGTTTTTAAATGATTGGGGAGGGGGTTGAAAAGAAGAACAGTATTTGATAGCATGTGATGATTATATGAAATTAAAATTTCAGTGTTCATGAAGTTTTATGGAAATACATCCATGCCAATTCCTTTATGTTATTGTCTACAGCTGCCTTTGTGTTATAGTGGCAGAGCTGAACAGTCATGACAAAAACTTTTTGTCCACAAAGTCTAAACACTTATCATCTGGCTCTTTACAGAAGGTGTGTTGTGTTCTCTTTAGCGTAACTAGAGCAGAGAGTCTTGACGAGGTAGTAAGAGACAAGGTAAGTAAAAAGAAATAAGGGGTATCAATTAGCAGAAAGAAAAATTAATAAAGTAATTTCATTTATAACAGCACCATAAAGAATAAAATGCCTAGAAATAAACAATTGAGGAGGTGAAAGACCTGTACTTTGAAAACTAAAAACAGTGATAAAGAAAATTGACAGTGAAACAAACAAATGTAAATATACTCCATGCTCATGGACTGGAAGAATTAATATTGTTAAGACATTTTAAAATTTCTATACTATCCAAAACAATCTACAAATTCAATGCAATCCCTACTAAAATAACCAACAACATTTTCACAGAAGTATAACAAATAATTCTAAAGTTTGTATGAAACCATAAAAGGCCCCAAATAGCCAAAGCAATCTTAAGAAAGAAGATCAAACCTGGGGGTATCAAACCCAGATTTCAAAATATACTATAAAACTATAAAATCAAAACAGTATGGTACTGGCACACACACACACATGCACACACACTCACTCACTCACTCACCAAAGACACACAGACCAATGGAACAGAATACAGAATGCAGAAATAAACCCACACTTATATGGTTGATTAATCTACAACAAAGGAGGCAAGAATATACATGGGGAAAAGACAGTCTCTTCAATAAATGGCGCTGGGAAAACTGGACAGCTACCTACAAAAGAATGAAACTGGACCACTTTCTCATACCATATACAAAAATAAACTCAACATGGATAAAAGACTTAAATCTGAGACCTGAAGCCATAAAAATCCTAGAAAAAAACACAGGCAGTAATGTCTTTAACATCAGCCTTAACAACATTTTTCTAGATATGTCTCCTTGGGCAAAGGAAACCAAAGCAAAAATGAACTATTGGGACTACAGCAAAATAGAAAGCCTTTCCACAGTGAAGAAAAACCATCAACAAAACAAAAAGGTCACCAACTGGATGGGAGAAGATATTTGTAAGTGATATATCCAATAATGGATTAATATCCAAAATATATAAGGAACTTATACAATTCAAAACCAAAAAGAAAAAGAAAAGAGAAGACAAAAAAGAAAGAAAGAGAAAAAAGACAACAAATTTAATCCTTATACCTGGTTAGAATAACTAGTATCAAAAAGACAAGAAATGATAAGTGTTGGCATGGATATGGAGAAAAAAGGAATCTTCATGTACTATAGGTGGGAGTGAAAATTAGTATAGCCATTGTGGAAAATAGTATGGAGTTTCTTCAAAAAAATTAAAAACAGAAATACTATATGATCTAGTAATTCTACTGCTGCCTATTTACCCCTCTCCCAAAATGAAAATACTAAGTCAGAAAGACATATGCACCTTTATGTCTATTGAAGCATTATTTATGATAGGAAAGATACGGAAGCAACTAACTGTCCATCAATAGATGGATTAAAAAGCCTTGTTTTTTACATACAATGGAGTATTATTTAGCCATAAAAAGGATACAACTGTGCCATTTGTAACAACATGGATGAACCGGGAGGATATTATGCTGAGTGAAATAAGTCAAAGAAAGACAAATACTATAGGATTTCACTCATATGTGAAATCTAAAAAATATAACAAACGAACAGTAGAAACAGACCAATAAATACAGAAAACAAAGTGGTTGTCACCAGAGGAAAGGATAGGAAAAATGGGTAAAGGGGAGTAGAAGATACAGGCTTCCAGTCATGGAATAAGTCACTCACAGGGATAAAAGTCACACTATAGGGAATTTAAAAAAAGGAGAAGGAAAGAAAGAATGGCGGTCTTTCAGGGTGCCTGGGTGGCTTAGTTGGTTGAGTGTCCAGCTTTGGCTCAGGTCATGATCTCGCAATTCATGGGATTAAGCCCCATGTTGGGCTCTGTGCTGACAGCTAGCTCAGAGCCCGGAGCCTGCTTCAGATTCTGTGTCTCCTTCTCCCTCTGATCCTCCCCTGTTCATGCTTCTCTCTCTCTCTCTCAAAAATAAATAAAACATTTAAAAAAAGAGTATCTAAAAATTTTTTCTTAAAAAAATAAAGAATGGAGGTCATTCATTTTAGATGTTATGCATGTAGACTATGGGTGATCAAGAACAAGTGAAGCAGGAAAGTTTTAAATAGTAGAGCATTAATGCTAAGTTTCCATTTTGGGTAGTTTGAAGAGCAAAGCTAGAAACAAAGGAAACTGTTAAATGACCAGTGCTATTAAGGAGAATGTCTGAGCTTGAACAGTGATAGTGGGATCAAAAGGAAATATTTGGGAAACGGATTTAATAAAACTTCATGATGAACTCAACATAAAGGGTAGAAGAAAACCAAGACTTTAGTTTCTGATTCACTTGCAGGATGATTGGTGGTGCAATTCACCAAAACAAAGGCTAATCTTTTTCCCTTTTTTCTATCATTTAGGAAAATATATACATAAATATGTTCCAGACTCCACCCTAAAGATGCTTATTCCAAATGCTGTGTGAAAGTGAGGAAGGACAAAATGCAAAAATGAAATGAAACAAAATAAACAAAATGAAAAAGAAAAGAAAAATATGCATAAGGAACATTAAACAAGACTCAGAGATGAGAACCTGCCGCACTTATCTGTGAGCATGGGAAAGGGTGGTCAGGGAATTCTTCAGGTAAATT
Source organism: Helogale parvula (assembly GCA_004023845.1). Taxonomy (NCBI): domain Eukaryota; kingdom Metazoa; phylum Chordata; class Mammalia; order Carnivora; family Herpestidae; genus Helogale; species Helogale parvula. Next base: position 3,472 of record PJEM01006022.1, on the reverse strand, counting down.
AAATACCATGTGCAAGAATAACCCCAAGGGATTCTGGAACAAAAAGGTATTAACATACTTGGAGCTAACAGTTTAAGATGGTGAATAGTAGTCCTAAGTCAGTTAGGACCATATCACACACAGACTTGTTTACCAAGATAAAGAGTTTAAAGTTTGTCCTGAGAACAGAGTTGTTGAAAACAGAAAATAAGTCACAAGTAACTTAGTTAGAATCCAATTTGCAAAGTATCATTCTGACTGTGTTTTAGGGAATACTGGGGGGAGGGGGAAGCAAGGATTAAATCAAGAAAACCATTAGACTGTTTAATAACATAGATGAAACATAATCTTACATCTGGTTTGAAATGAGTCAGTGGTAAAGAGGATGGACAAGAGGGGGAGCACTGGCAAGTGTTAAGAGTAGTAATTGGTTGGCTGACAGTCCAGGGACAATGCAAGAGGATGACACCTATCTAGAAGGCTATGTCATTCGCTGAAAGGAGAAGATTTAATGGCAAAGAAGAGTTCCTTTTAAACAGGTTTCAGGTAATGGCGTTTAAATTTAAAGCTGTCTGGTCTAGAGAGAGAGCTGGGGGTTGTTACTGCAGGAATGGTGCCAGTGCAGAATGAACCTGGCTGTGACCACCCAGGAGTTCACAGGTAAGGAGACAAAGGGTTGCTCTGAACCCTGATAAGTATCTTCTTTTAAGGAAATTATTTTATGAAGGAGACTTTAGGTTTAAGAACACCTAAAATTTTCAGCCATCAGCTTTCTCTTGTCACCAGAGTGATGAAGGCCCTCGTCAAATTCAGAAAGGAGCATCTGGTCCCAGTGTCATCCTCTATTGCTGCTGATGGGAGTGTTGTCTCTCCTTGCCTTGGTGGTTGTCCTCACCTTGCTCCTCTGATGACCCTATCTTCTCTAAGCACTTCTGTTTTCTGCACAGATAAAGTATGGCGGTCATTGGGTTGGAGGCTAGCACTTAATGATCTTTCCTGCTGCTTCCCTATCTCATCTCTTTTACTAATCCTGTAAGCCCATTTAGGGGAACCCCCAAGAAGCAATAAAGTGGTGCCTAATCCTCAGCTATCTTCTGCCCTCTCCTTGGGCACACTGGAACTTCTGGATCTCCCTTATAGCTCATAGGAGATGAGAGACTTGAGGGGAACTCCATCTCTCACCCTCACCAACTCTCCTCTGTTGGTATTCAGGCAGGCTGCAATATTTCCTCTCCCTTGAATCAGATCTCTAAACCTCTGTCTAGCACTTCCATTGTCCTTCCTTCTCCGGGATTCCCCTCGGAAGAGGCCAAATGATGGTAACAGAATTTCTACACTGATCTAAATATTCTTTCTATTCTGACCAGTGTTCCTCAGACTCATCCCCAATTCAGAAGAATCTTCATTCACTCTCTGAATAGTGGAAAACTATTTTTTGTCATTCTACATTTTTCTCTTGTCTGTGACCTAAGATACAGAACTCAATGCCTTAATTCAGCCAGGCTTTACCTCTGACATGCAAAGAAAAGTCCTGAACACTCCAAAGCATTTTTCCTTCTCAAGTGCTTGCTTCTTGTAATTCAGAATTGCTTTTAAGATACTGCCTGCTATGGACTTATCAAAAAATACATCATGAAACTCAAAGTTTAAAAAAATTGATTCTTCATTCTTTTTGAGATCTTTTTCTCCCTTTTCTAGGTAATAAACCTTAAAGTTTTTTCTAAGAATACATATTTTGTTGATTCTGTCTAAAGCACAATAGATTAGAATGCATTTTACAGTCCATACAATTTTAAGATTTACATACATACAAGCATATGAACAAATGTTACTTTGTTAGATATTGATTTCATGAGTTACTGATATGTATTGGTTTTGACACCCACATACATATGGCAATAAGTAATTATGACTTTAGACTTTGAATAAGAACTTTTGTACAATGAGAGAGAATGTACAGAATGTAGGGAACAAGGTAAAACAAATTCACCTTTCTTATACAATGACACCATGATATGGCATAATATATTGTATCACTGCCCAGTCTGGTTTGAAATGATGAAATTAGCTGAATAATTCCTAAATCTTACTTTATTTTGTACTTTATAAATAAATGCTTATTTTATTCTTCCTTCTACATATCTGAAAATTAGGATAGGACACTAATACGTTTCCCTAAAGTAATTCAACTTTGATCCTAAGAAGTTAGCAAAGCCCATTTGTAACATTAATTTTATGAACATTAATACATGAGGATTTTAATTATTTTGAAATCTGATTTTAATGTTGGAAAGCCTCCAGGGGGAAAGGAGTCAAAGACGCAGAAACACATATTAGATAATATTTCAAACTCTTAACCCTCTATACTCTTTCACATGGAAAATATCTTATTTCTCTCATCCTCCGACCTGGCTCATTTTAGTTGCTCCTTTCGAGCTCCACCAAGCAAAGATTTCATAAGGATATTCGTCTTTACCTCCCCAGCTGTACCAGATTTGTTGCCTTGCCTACATGTAACTATGACACCTAGTATATACTTCTAGTATGACATTTACCACCCTACATTATACATTATAATTGCTTGTTTATAGCTTTGTTTTCTCATCGAGAGGCAATCTCCTTGAGCATAAAAAGTCTCTTATTTCTTGTTCTTGATCAATAATAACTAGCATGCTACCTAGTACAGTAGAAACTTAATACATAGTTGCTAAATAATGAAGGAATGAATGCTGTCACCACTTTACATGCTGGGAGCCAAATCTGAAGTAAGGCAGGTTTGCAAGGTCTCCCACTGTCAGATGGCAACTGGCAGCTACACCCACTCAACCCCCCTCCCCATTTCTGCTTGAGCACCAACCCCCAAGGCGCCTGACTGACTGATATCAGGAGGGACTTGCTTTCTTATGCTAAAAATATGTGAATTGTACCTTATGAAAAAACTTGTTATAGAAGTTTCTTCTTTTGTGAGTATAGGAGCAAATATTACATTTCCTGAGAAAACCTGTCTTTCTTCCCCTCCACAAAATAGGCTATTGACCCCTGCTCACAAAAGAACTAACTCTTGCTTTTGCTATGCTAAAAACATTGCCTTGTATTCGAATGCTAAAGATCCCTTTCTTCCCCAAGTGATGAGCATCTAGTCACCTACTGTCTAAACCCGAGGCCAGGTCCCAGCGCGCTCGGGCATTAGGCTGCACCTATCTCTTCTGCCCCGACCAGCAGGGAGGAGAATCAGCGCGGGTTCTTTTCCTGAGGGAGGGAGAGAAAAAGGGGGCAGGAGAGGGAGACGCAAAGAGTAAAGACACAACTCACGGTTGCCGATCAGGCAAAAGAGAGAGAGCTTTATTGAGAAAACTGTCCCTTATAAAGATTTCAAGGCAGGAAAAACAAAGCATCTGACCTACGTCAGTTACCAGGTAAACAGAGTCAAATGAATATTAAAAAGAAACGCCCAGTCTTGCCTCAGCAATGCTGGGAAGGGGGGAGTTAGCAC
>PJEM01006021.1:81311-118927 GCA_004023845.1 Helogale parvula | reverse complement strand
GCTATCTCAGTGTGGTTTTGATTTCTGTTTCCCTGACGATGAGTGACGTTGAGCATCATTTCATGTGCCTGTAGGCCATCTGGATGTCTTCTTTGGAGAAGTGTCTGTTCATGTCTTCTGCCCATTTCTTCACTGGGATATTTGTTTTTTTGGGTGTGGAGTTTGGTGAGTTCCTTGTAGATTTTGGATACTAGCCCTTTATCTGATATGTCATTTGCAACTATCTTTTCCATTCTGTCAGTTGCCTATTAGTTTTCTTGATTGTTTCCTTTGCAGTGCAGAAGCTTTTTACCTTGATGAGGTCCCAAAATTCATTTTTGCTTTCATTTCCCTTGCTTTTGGGGATGTGTCGAGTAGGAAATTGCTGCGGATGAGGTCAAGGAGGTTGTTTCCTACTTTCTCCTCAAGGGTATTGATGGTTTCCTGTCTCACGTTCAGGTCCTTCAGCCATTTGGAGTTTATTTTTGTGTATGGTGTAAGAAAGTGGTCTAGTTTCATTTTTCTGCATGTTGCTGTCCAATTCTCCCAGCACCACCCGCTAAAGAGGCAGTCTTTTTTCCATCGGATACTCTTTCCTGCTTTGTCAAAAATTAATTGGCCATACATTTGTGGGCCCAGTTCTGGGTTCTCTATTCTGTTCCATTGGCCTATGTGTCTGTTTTTGTGCCAATACCATATTGTCTTGATGATGACAGTTTTGACATTTAAAACAACAACAAAAAATGTATATTGTTAAAAGCTTCCAGTGAGGGAAAAACAATTTTCATTAGAGAGTCTATAAAATAGAACTACCTTAATAATCCAGCAAGCCAATTTCTGGATATATATCCTGATGAGAAAAAAAAAACTCTGTAAAGGCCTGATATACAAAGGAATCCATTTTAGATTTCTTCCTTATTTAACATGAATGTACATAAACTTTGTTAACATCAGAAGCCTGGTTTATGGCTCACCACATATACATTGTACACTTGCATTGTGAATGAGTAGCCTAAAGAAAAGCCATCTTGTCCTTGAGATATTGTTCAATGGTCCTACTCCCTATGATGAAGAGAACAAAGACAAGAAAAACATAGATAAAATTAAATTTTCTTACAACTTGATGCCTTTGATAAATGTCTGAGACATGTGAGAGTTGAAATTCCTCAGAAACCTCAGGGCTGACTTAATGTTGATGTTCTGCTATAAAATAAAAGCAACCTTAGCTTGACAATAGACCTCCAGGATCCTGTAAGTCTTCTTTAACATATGGAAATACCTTTAGAGACTTCCCTTTTTCTTATATGCCAACTTGAAAGTATATAGTCAATCAATCCTCACAGTCACAATGCAGTTCTTTCGGCCTAAGGGTCTTGTCCCATGTTTTAATAAAAACCCTTTTGCACTTAAAATGTCTCAAGAATTCTTTCTTGACCATTTGCTCAGCAGCCCTTACATCATCTACATTCCTTTATGATAAAACTCCTGATTCCTACCTATATGCTAATCTATAATACTTTGAGCTTTTACAACAGGTAGAAAACTATATAGCTTTGTAAAAACTTTTAATTTCCTGGCATACTTTCTTCCTTGTGAGGACTATGTTTCCTGAGCAATTGTCCTTAACTTGGGCTCAAATAAAACTCTATTTCTACTTTTAGAGATTCCTTTTTTAAGCTCATTTATTTATTTTGGGGGAGGGATGCACATAGTGGGGGAGAGCCAGAGAAGGAGGGAGAGAATCTCAAGCAGGTTTTGTGCTTGTGCTGAGCCCAATGCAGATCTCAATCTCATAACCCTGAGATCACGACATGAGCCAAAACCAAGAGTTAGATGCTTACAATGACTGAGACACTCAGGCACTCCTTCTGTTACAGATTCTAAAATCTTTGTTCATTTTGCATAGACAATCCAAATGCAATGAAATCACTATCTCAAAAAGATATCTTCACTCCCATTGCAGCATTATTCACAACAGTCAATATATGGAAGCAACCTAAGTGTCCAACAATAGACAAATAAATATATACATACAATGGAATGTTTATCAGCCTTAAAAAAGAAGGAAATTCTGCCATTTGCTACAACATGGATGCATTTAGAAAACATGTTAAGTAAAATAACCCAGCCACAGAAAGACAAAATTATCTTGCTTTTATGTGGAATCCAAAATAGTCAAAAATAGAAGCAGAAAGTATAATGGTGGTTTCCAGGAGTTGGGAGAGGGGGAAATGGGGAGATGGTGGTCAAGTGGTACAATGTTTCAATTATACAAGATTATTACATTCTGGAGATCTAATATACAACAACGTGAATAGAACAATATTGTATTGTATACTTGAAATTTTCTAAGAGAGTATATCTTATGTGCTATCACCACAAAAAGAAGAATGAAAATGAAATTATATGGGGTGATAGAGATATTAATTAGCTTTATTGTGGAAACTATATATATCTATATATCTACATATATATACCAGTCATCAAGTTGTATGTATATCTTAAATATATATTTTATTTATAATTTTATATATAACTTTATTTGTCAATAAATATGGAAAATATAAAAACTAAAGAAGTTCATTAAAGCTGGTTCCATCACTTATGTGCTGTGTGAATTTTGGCATATAGTTTTCATTTCTTTTTTTAAATAGTTAATTGTCAAATTGGTTTCCATATAACACCCACTGCTCTTCCCCACAAGTGCCCATATGTTTTTCTATCCTTAGATATCTAGTCTCTTATCTGTAAAATGAGCAGGTTCTTAGGTGAACTAAAGAGGCTCCCAGATCTGACATCTAATGAATCTAAGAAAGCCCTTCCCTTGAAGGTAATGGGGGAAAAAAGAAAGCCACACATTATATATCTACTGTTAGAAGAACACAGAAGAATGTATAAAGTGTGCTTGTCTTCCCCACTTTAAACACCACCACCACCACCAAAATCCCAAAACAAAACAAAATGCACACACACACACACACACAAACACACACACACACATGAAAAATCCAAAACCAAGTATATCAGAAAAAATAAAATCAAAAAAAGAACTGACATCAGAGCAAGCCTCTTGATCCAACCATAGCAAACTTGGAAAAAAATGTTCTGTTTCCATTAATCAAGAAATTACAAGGAATAAAAAAGATGAAGAAACCTTTGGATTGGGAACATGATAAAAACATAGAAGCCCTATCCTATATTGTATCAAGACTTGGCCTCTGTGTTCATTAGCCATCTAAGTGTTTATGATACACACAAAAGCTTGAGAACTACTGCTATAGATGAGGGTTCATCAAATTACAGCCCTTGAGCCAAATGTAACCTACCATCTGTTTTTGTAAATAGAATTTTATTTACAAAGATGTTATTTACCTATATAACTCACAAAACCTAAAATATGTACAATCTAATCTTTTATGGAAAACATGTGCTGACCTCTGCTAAAGATTAAAAGAGGTTTAAAAAACATTTCAATAGATGCTATGTATGGATACTATTTGCATCCTGATTCAAGGGGAAACCACATGACATATTTGAGACTAATGGAAATTTGAACACAGAATATTTAATACCATTAAGTAATTATTACTAACATATGTTTAGATATGATAATTATATTGTATTTATATTTGAAAATAGTTTTCACTATTTCAACATACATACTAAAATAGTTATGGATGAAATAATAGGATGTCTTGGATTTACAAAAAACATATAGGGGAGGGTGGGTAGAGATATAGGTGAAACAAGATTGGCTACATGTTGATAACTGTTGAAGCTGGGTGATTGACACATGAGAGTTCTCTACACTCTTTCTTCTATTTCTGTATATACATGAAGTCCTGAATAATGAAAAGGATTTTTTTAAGGGACAAGATACTAATAGTGGGAGAAAGTGAGTCTTTGTGAGTCACCAAGTGAGTGGTTTTCATGGGTGCCCTTAAGGTTAGACAGGTTTGGTTTCCTACACTGGTGTTATATTATCTGTAAATTTTTTATTGTACTTTACTTTTTATTTTTGTTTCATTTTATTTCATTTCATTTTTCAACTGTAATTTAATTTTTAAAAAAACTTCACCACAGTCAATGCAATGTCTTAAATTTCATCAACTGCAACCATATCATCATTTTATGGATCGAAAGTAATAAAAACAATCATTTATTGTCAAATTATATAATATTTTAAGACATTTTAATAGAAAATAAACTCAACAGTGAATATCATTTAACCGAATGAATACAAAATGAGTGGCTATGACCAACTTCATGAAGGTAAAGGTTATGATATTATATCAAAACTGCTCTGCTGACTGAAAACAGTAACTTTAAGAAACTATTGTTTTTTAATGTTTTTTAAATTTTGTTTTGAGAGACAGAGAATGCAAGTGGGAGAGGGGTAGAGAGAGAGGGAGACACAGAATCTGAGGCAGGCTCCAGGCTCCAAGCTGTCAGCACAGAGCCCAATGTGGGGCTTAAACTCATAAACTGTGAGATCATGACCTGAGCCAAAGTCAGACGCTTAATCGACTGAGCCACCCAGGTGCCCCAAGAAACTACTGATTCTAAGATGCATTTGGAATTCGGGTTATAACTTGAAAGAAAGTGCCCCTTAGAAGTGATAACGTTTGACACATATTTGTTAGTTTTCATGCATACTCTAGGACAGGTTAGTTATAATTGTAGTATTCTAATTATAAATACATGCTTATATACAGTAGGAGTGATTGATCACTATTTACAAAACACTAATCAGAAGGCAGAGGGATTACTATAAGCTTCAGCTAACTACATCTCCAATCATCATTAGCGGCTTTTTTAATTAGCATGATTGATGGTAAAGTGATTTCTCATTGCTTAGATGTGTCAAGATACTATCTATAGACTGGCTACAAATATTGTACAGACACACCAAACTTGTATAGACAGGTTAGAAAAAGAGAGAAATGGTCAATCATCATATCAGTAGGGTGAACCAACAAATATGCATCTTCAAATGTATATATCATATAGAACACAACACTGCCTATTATGTGCTCTAGCCAAAAAATAGCTAATTTGAATTCAACTAGTCTTTAAATATTATCTTGACTTTAGCAGAAATAAAGCAGATGGGAGAATAAGCTGAAAAATATGACACTAAAGAAAGTAGATTACAAGTAGTAAGACTCTGCAGGACAACTAGTGGATCTAATCTCATCAACAAGCCAAAGTAATAAAAAAAAGGACTGTGCTAGAAGTTTTGGAAATGAAAATAATATAAGAAGTAGATATAATGTGTAGCCCTACATGGAGTACTAGAATGGGCACACCACCTATACAGGGCATTTTTGGTTCAATGGAAAAATGATAATATTGTCTGAAAAGTAGAAATAGTTGAACTGAAAAAAAAAGTTGCAGACCACCATAATCTCATTTTGGTAAAAAATACAAATTGTGTGTGTGTGTGTGTGTGTGTGTGTGTGTGTGTGTATCAATGCACATTCACAGAATGATCTGGGGAAAATGCACTAATTAATAGTAATGATTTTGGATACTTGGAATAGAAAGCTTTTACTTTTTAAATTTTTCTGTATTTTCTAATCTCTATAATGTACAGCATTGTCTCGGAAGTAACAGATGTGTTATAAAAATAAGAAGAATCTAGTAAGCCAAAGAGCCACACCTTTTAGAATGGTAGCCCAGGCCTAGGATTACAAAATGGTCTTGCATTTGAACATTGATCACAGGATTTTATTGCCTGACTCCAACTGTGTTGCTATAATATTATTTACCTACATCCAGTGAACATTTGATGCAAATACAGTCAGAACATCTGAAAGGAAAGAGAACTGGGACTTCACTGAGTTTATAAAAGAGATTTTTATGCATGAGTGGCAGAATGAGGCCTGAGGATCATTTCCATCGTAATAGTCTTCTGATAGTGAGGTTGTGGGGAAGGTGACCTATAGTATTCTCCTACCTCTGATTAATAGTAATTATAAGTACTATTCAAAAGGAACTGGATAATTAAGAACCTCAAAATGGCTGAGGATAATTGGTGTCTGCCTGTTATTACCTTAGAAAATGGGTTGGCAATGGGAATACTTTACAAGGGCAAAGATATAATTATATATAGATTAGCAAAACAGCGGTTCACAGGCAGAATAATTATGTGAACTGTAAAAGCATATTGATTTCTTCTTGTGTATGTATTTCCCTTTTGGAAATGGAAGCCTATTTTTTATTTGAAATTTCCTACAACTTTTGGTTTAGAAGGTTCACAAACATATAAAAATTGAAAAAATTCATATTATGAACACTCATACTATCATACCTACATTCAAGAATATTTTACTACATGTGCTTTCCATCTCTCTATATATTTTTCTAAATCCTTTAAAAGTAAATTGATTCAACCCCAAATACCTCAGCATTCATCGCCAAAGAAAAAGCATACAATGGGGAGGAGTTAAGATGGCAGGGAAGTAGGAGGCCCTTAGTCTTGCTTGGTCCCTTGAACTCAGCTAGATAAATATCAAATCATTCTGAATATCCAAAAATTAATCTGAGGGCTGACAGAACAAACTGCACAATTAGAGGAAGAAAAGAGGCCACCTCATGAGAGGTAGGAAGTGCACAGACATAAATTGGGGGAGAAGAGGATGGCAGGTGTCCCAGAAGGGAGGGATCTCTGGTCATGGAGAGTGTAGAGATAGAGGAATGCATAGGGGATTGCACAAGGAAAACACTTCCCCAAAGCCACTGACTGGGAAAATAAGAGGGGATGATTTTTGCGAGGTTTTACAATCATGGGCCTCAAAGGCTAAAGTTTTAGAAGTGTGTGGCATGGCAGGTGTAGAGCCTGGAGAGCTCTACAGTGCTACTGTAGAGAATGAGGGAAGACAGCCAAGAGAGAAGACAGCCAAAGGGGCAGATGGCATGATTTCAACGCAATAGGAGAGATAGTCTGTTTTTGGAGTTCATTTGAGAGAGGTAGCATTGCCTCTGCAAGGATAAAAAAGTCTGCAGGCACCATTTCTCCTATTACCCTCAGCATAAATTAACTTCAGGAAGCAGCACAGTGCCAACAGTGGCAATGTAAATCCCTTATAACAAGTCCCAACTCCTTGTGCTCAACAGGCTCTGCTTTTCTCGGTAAGTGTGATGCTGAAGCAGCACACGAGTCCCCTTCCCCAGATGATCAGCACAAACCCACAAACACACCATGTCTAGAGACCATAGAGTTCTGAAAGCTTTAGATCTAGTGTAAATAGCATCAGGTCTTTCTAGCTGGCAGAGCAGAGCAACCTAGTTAAAATTCACCAGACTCTGGCCAAGGACCAAATACTGCCCACTACAGGCAAGAAGAAACTGCAGAGGACAGACTTGAGGGATAGAGCCACTATAACACAGCAGCAGAGTGGACACCATGGCATACACCAGAGACACTTCCTGAAGTGTAAGACCATGGACATTATATTACCTCTCCTTCATAAAGCCAGTACTCTCAGGATCAGGAAATATAGCAGGCTTTCTGAACACAAAGAAGACAGAGACTTAGACAAAAGACCAAGATGAAAGAATTCATCCCAAAAGAAAGAACAAGAAAAGGTCATGGCCAGCAATTTAATGCAAACAGATATAATTAATATGCCTTCTATAGAATTTAAAGGACAACTAAAAGGGTACTATCTGGGCTTGAGAAAAACATAGAAGACACGAGGAAGTCCCTGACTGCAAAGATAAAAGACCTAAGAATTAGTCAGGCCAAAATTTAAAAATGCTATAATTGAGATGCAAAACAGACTGATTGTAATGACCACAAGGATAGAAAAAGCAGAAGAATGAATAAGTGACATAGAAGATAAAATTATGAAAACTAATGAAGCTGAAAAGAGGGAAAGAAAAATATTGAATCATGAATGTAGACTTAGGGAACTCAGCACTTCCATAAAATGGAATACCACTCGTATTATAGGAGTCCCAGGAAAAAAAGAGAGGGGAAAAGGGCAGAAGATTTTTTGAGCAAATTATAGCGGAAAACTTACTTAATCTTGGGAAGGAAATAGACATCCAAATTCAGGATTCACAGAGAATTCCCATCAAAATAAATAAAACCTGGCCAATACCAAGACATATCATAACTACATTTGAAAAAAACAGAGATAAAGAAAAAGTCCTAAAAGCAGCAAGACCAAAAAAGCCACTAACTTAAGAGAAGACCAATAAGATTAGCAGCAGAACTCTCCAATGAAACTTGGCAGGCCAGAAGGGAGTGTCATGATATACTCAATGTGCTGAATGGAAAAAAAATATATATAGTCAAGAATACTCTATCCAGCAAGGTTGTCATTCAAAATGGAAGAAGAGATAAAGAGCTTCCTAAACAATAACTAAAGTAGTTTGTGACCACTAAAACAAGCCTTCAAGAAATGTGAAAGGGGACTCTTTGATTGGGAGAGAAAGACAGAAAGGGATGAAGACCAGAAAGGAACAGAGAAAATATCCAGAAGCAACCAGAAAATAACTAACAAAATGGCACTAAATTAATACCTATCAATAATCACTCTGAATGTAAATGAACTAAATGCTCCAATGAAAAGACATTAAGTTGTAAGAATGGATAAAAAGGCAAGACCCATCTTCATGCTGTCTACAAGAGACTCATCTGAGATAAAAAGACACCTGCAGATTGAAAGTGAGAGGATAGAGAAACATTTATCATGCTAATGGACATCAAAAGAAAGCCAGAGTAGCCATACGTATATCAGACAGACTAGATTTTAACCCAAAGTCTGTAACAAAAGATGATGAAAGATACTATATCATAAAAAGGGGTTTATCCAACAAGAAGATCTAACAAAAGTAAATATTTGTGCCCCCAATTTGGTAGCACCCCAAATATATAAAACAATTAACAAACAAAAGGAACTTGTTGACAATAATACAATATTAATAGGGGACATGAACACCCCAATTACATCAATGGAAAGATCATTTAAGTAGAAAATAAACAAGAACAATGGGTTTGACTGACACCCTGGAGCACATAGACTTAACAGATATATTCACAACATTCCATCCTAGAGCAGCAGAATACACCTTCTTTTCAAGTATACATAGGACTTTTCCAGAAGAGATCACATACTAAACCACAAATCAGGCCTCGATATATACAAAAAGAGTGAGATCATACCATGCATATTTTTAGACCACAACACTATGAAACTCAAAGTCAACCATGAGAAAAAAAATTTGCACAGAGCACAAATCCATGGAGTTTAAAGAATATCTTACTAAAGAATAAATGGGCCAAACAGGAAATCAATGAAGAAAATTTAAAAATGCATGAAAATGAATAATAATGCAAACATGATAGTACAAAATCTTTGAAATGTAGCAAAAGTAGTCATAAGAGTGAAGTATATAGCAATATATCCCTAGCTCATGAAACAAGAAAAACCTCAAATACACAACCTAATATATCTAAAGGAGATAGAAAAATGATAGCAAATAAAGTCTAAGGCCAGTAGAAAAAGGGAAAGAATAAAGATTAGAGAAGAAATAAATGATACAGAAACTAAAGAAACAGTAGAACAGAACAATGAATCCAGGAGCTGCTCTGTTGACAGAATTAATAAAATTGATAATCCCCACACCAGACATAATAGAGAGAGAGAGAGAAAGAGAAAGAGGAAAAACCCAAATAAATAAAATTAGGAATGTGATATAACAAACCACAACCAACATCACAGGAATAAAAATAATTATGAGAATATTATAAAAAATTATATAATGACAAATTGGGCAATCTCGAAGAAACGGACAAATTCCCAGAAACTCACAAACTACAAAAAAGGACAAAGAAAGAAAGAGAAAACTTGAAAAGACTGATAACCAGCAAAGGAATGGAATCAGTAATAAAAAAAAATTCCCTTTCCTTTTGTTAATGTGATGGATCACATTAATGGACTTATGAATATTGAACCAGCCCTGTAACCCAGGAATGAATCCTACTTGATCATGATGGATAATTTTTTTATACGCTGTTGAATTCAACTTGCCAGTAACCTGTTGAATATTTTTGCATTTGTATTCATCAAGGCTATTGGTCTGTAGTTCTCTTTTTTTGCTGGGTCTCTGTCTGGTTTGGGTCTCAAGGTGATGCTGGCTTCGTAGAATGAGTTTGGAAGTTTTCTTTCTATTTCTATTTTTAGGAATGGTTTGAGAAGAATGGGTATTAGCTCTGCTTTATTTTTTTTAATGTTTTCTTTATTTTTGATACAGAGAGAGACAGAGCATGAGAGGGGGAGGGGCAGATAGAGGGGGAGACACAGAATCTGAAACAGGATCCAGGCTCTGAGCTAGCTGTCAGCACAGAGCCTGATGCGGGGCTTGAACCCACGAATGTGAGATTTGACATGAGCTGAAGTTCGAGGCTTAACCGACTGAGCCACCCAGGCGCCCCTAGCTCTGCTTTAAATGTCTGGTAGAATTCCCCTGGGAAGCCATCTGGCCCTGGGCTCTTATTCATTGGAATATTTTTGATAACAGATTCAATTTCTTCACTGGTTATTGGTCTATTCATGCTTTCTATCTCTTCTCCTTTGAATTTCGGTAGTGTATGTATGTTTAGGAATTTGTCCATTTCTTCTAGGTTGTCCAGTTTGGTGGGATATACATTTTCATAGTAATCTCTAATGAAGGCTTGTGTTTCTAAGGGATTGGCTGTAATCCTTTTTCATTCATGATTTTGTCTCTCTGGGTGCTCTCTTTTCTTTCTAGGGAGCCTGGCTAGAGGTTTATCAATTTTGTTTATTTTTTCAAAGAACCAACTCTTGTTTTCATTGATTTGCTCGACTGTTTTTTTTGGATTCTATATTGTTTATTTCTGCCCTGAAATTTATTATTTCTTTTCTTCTGCCAGGTTTGGGGTGCTCTTGCTGCTCCCCTTCTAGTCCCATTAGGTCCTCTGTTAGATTGTGAATTTGTGCTTTTTCTAGTTTGTTGAAATAGGCCTGGATTGCTATGAACTTTCCTCAGGACTGCCTTTGCTGAGTCGCAGAGAGTTTGGATTGTTGTATTTTCGTTTTCATTTGTTTCCATATATTTTTTAATTTCTTCTCTAACTGACTGATTAGCCCAGTCATTATTTAGTAGGGTTGTTTTTAACTCCACATTTTTAGAGGTTTTCCAGACTTTTTCCTGGGATTGATTTCAAGTTCCATAGCATTGTGATCTGAAAGTGTGCATGGTATGATCTCAATTAGTTTATGGAAGGCTGCTTTATGCCCCAGTATGTGATCTATCTTGGAGAATGTGCCATGTGCACTCGAAAAGAATGTGAATTTCTTAACTTCAGGATGCAGAGTTCTAAATATACCTATCAATTACATCTGTTCCAATGTATCATTCAGGTCCACTGTTTCCGTAGTGATTTTCTGTCCGGTTGATCTATCCATTGCTGTCAGTGGAGTATTGAAGTCCCCTGCAATTAGCAATTCTTATCTATAAGATTGTTCCTGTCAATGATTAACTGTTTTATGTATTTGGGTGCTCCCGAATTCGGCACATAGATGTTTATAATTGTTAGCTCTTCCTGATGGAGAGACCTTGTAATTATTATAATGTCCTTCTTCATATTTGTTACTGCCTTTACATTAAAGTCCAGATTGTGTTATATAAGTATGGCTACTCAGGCTTTCTTTTGGTTTCCAGTCACATCATAGATATTTCTCCATCCCCTTACTTTCAATCTGAAGGTGCCTTCAGGTCTAAAATGAGTCTCTTGTAGATAGCAAATAGATGGATTTTTTAAAATCCATTCTGCTACGCTGTGTTGTTTGGTTGTAGCATTCAGTCCATTTACATTCAGTGTTATTATTGAAAAATGTGGGTTTAGATTCATTGTGTTCTCCATACAGTTCATGTTTGTAGTGGTGTGTCTGGTACCTTGTATTCTTTGTAACATTTCCCTCATAGAGTCCCTCTTAGGATTTCCTGTAGGGCTGGTTTGGTGGTCATGAATTCTCTCAGTTTTTGTTTATTTGGGAACACCTTCATCTTTCCTTCTCTTTTGAATGACCGGCTTGCTGGATAGAGGATTCTTGGCTGCATATTTTTTCTGTTCATCACATTGAAGATTTCCTGCCATTCCTTCATGGCATGCCATGTTTCATTAGATAGGTCTGTAACCACTCTGATAAGTTTCCCTTTGTATGATAGGGCCATTTTATCCCTAGCTTCTTTCAGAATTCTCTCTTTATCTTTATATTTTGCCAGTTTCAGTATGATATGTCATGCCTAAGGTCAATTCAAGTTACAACTTAAGGGGGATTTTTCTGTCTCTTGAATTTGAATATCTATTTCATTCCCTATATTTGGGCAATTCTCAGTTATAGTTTGATCTAGCACCCCTTCAGGACCTCTCTCTCTCTTTCTTCCTCTTCAGGAATTTCTATGATACGGATATTATTCCCTTTGATTGTATTACTCAGGTCTCGAATTCTCCTTTCTTGCTCGTGGATCAATTTCTCTGTTTTTTTTTTTTCTTGGCTTCCTCTTTTGCTATATCTGTGTCCTCTAATTCACCTATTCTTCTCTCTGCCTATTCAATCCGTGAAGTGGCCACCTCCATTTTATTATTCACCTCATGTATAGCCTTTTTTTTTAACTAGCCACAGCTATTTTGAACTTCCCTATTCATTGTATCAGTAGCTTCTCTGATGCTTTTTTCAAGCCTGGTGATTAATTTTACGGCATTTGTTCTAAATTCTTGTTCAGTCTTGTTGCTTAGATCTGTTTTGAGCAGTTCTGTGGCTGTGACTTCTTCCTGTAGTGTCTTTAGTGAAGAGTTCTTTTGTTTTGTTATTTTGGCTAGCTTTCTGTCTCTTGTCAGTTTTAAAAGCTCATTGTGCACTGTGTACCTTTTAGTATTGCTCTGTTAAAGGAGGCTTATTGACTGCCCAGGGCCTGACATTTCAGGAAATGTTCTTTAATGATATCTCTCAGTTTCTCTTGTTGTGTCTTTGATTATTTTATTTCCCTACTCAGTGACATTTGGGACTCTCCATCATGCGTACTTTGGCTTATTTCTTGGGGGTAGCCCTGAAAAAGGAAACAGACAGACAAACACACAGGGAACAAAAGCATGCAAATGCACAGACAAATCAAAGAAACACACAAATTTAAAGGGGAATGGAAGAAAAGAAAAGGAAGGGAGAGGAAAGAAAGAAAAGAAAAAAAAAGAGAAGAAAAAAATAAAGGGGGGCAGAGACAACAAAAGACAATGGAGGGTCTGAAAGTGTATAACCAGTGGAGGGCAGAAATAAGGATGAGATAAGGGAGAATATATCTGGATGGCAAGAGAAAAAAAAAGAGGAAGAAAGAAAAAAGGAAAATAAAGAGTAAAAATAAAAAATTAAAGGAGTGAAAAAGTAATAATAATAATAATAAATAAATAGAAAAAAGCTGCATCTCCCCTTTGTGGATAGGCGTGGTTTGGTGTAGGTAGGTCTAGGGTGCTGCTCTCGGAGGCCCCGCCTTGGTGGTTGTGGAGAGAAGAATGGTGGAACCTCATCTCTGCTCAAACTAAGCACTGCAAGCCACTCTTATGAGTCTGATCTCCTTGTGCCACGGGCGAGCCAAGCTGTATTTTCCAGGCCCGCCTTGCTTCAAAATCCTACTCCATGCACTTTTATGCTACCACAGATGAGATGTACTCGCTTTGGTTGCCAGCTTCTTAGCTGGGATCTCGAAGGGGGAGGACGCAGTTTCTCTTGGTGTTGGCCAGGATTTGCGATGCTGCTACTAGAGGCAAGGTGCCCTCCTTTGGGCTGCTGCAACTCCCTGGTGGGATCACCTAGTGGTGGGGGCTGTTTTTCCTGGTGCCACCTGGGATACGTGCTGCCGCTGCTGGAGGCTAAGATGCACTCCTGTGAGCTGCCACAACTCCCTGCCAGGACCGTGTAGGGGTGGGGGCTGTTTTTCCTGGTGCCACCTGGGATTCACACTGTCATTACTGGAAGTGAGGTGCACTCCCAGGGGCTGCTGCCTGCCTCCCAGCCGGGATTGCACAGGGGGAGGGGGCTGCTTTTTTCTGGTGCCATCCTGGGTCGTCGCAGATGCCACGGAGCCCAAGGAAGAATTCTCTAGCTATACAAGACAGGTTTCTCTTCCCAAGCTCAGTGGTTATACATGGAGTGAAAGTTTTTCTCTCCATCCCCGTTAAGTTCTTTATCTCTTCTCTTGAGACAGTACTATGAGCATGTTCAGTTTCTTTTTCTTCCCTTTGTCTCTTAGGTGCTTTGCGTGCTTTCCCTGTATTGGGCCGGGGCTCCCCGCTCTCCTGAACCACTCAGGCTTGCCTGTTTTCCAATCTCCCCAGTTCTCACTCACTCAGGCATCTTTGAGGTTGTATTCTTTCTGGATTCTGTATTTTCTTCTCCCACTCTTGCAGATAATAGTAATGTCATTCTCAGTTCCATAGATGGGGTTGACGAAGTTTACAGAGCTCCCTTCTTCTCCGCCATCTTGCCTCCTCCTCCCCCTCACTCATATTCATTCGTTTTCTCTCTCTCTCTCTCAAAAAAATATTTAAAACTTTAAATTAAAAAAAGAAAAGAAAGGATAAAAACCATATGATCCTTTCAATAGATGCAGAACAAGCATTTGGCAAAGTACAACATCCATTCTTAATAAAACCTTCAACAAACTAGGGACAAAGGGAACATATACCAACATCACAGAGGCCATATATAAAAAAATACACAGCTAATATAGTTTTCAATGGAGAAGAATTGAAAACTTTTGCTCTAAGGTCAGGAACAAGACAGAGATGTCACTTCTCACCATTGTTATTTAACATAGTAACTAGCCTCAGTAATCAGACAACAAAAATAAATAAAAGTCATCTGAATCAGCAAGGAAGAATTTAAATTTTCAGTATTTGCAGATGACATGATAGTCTATGTAGAGTACCAAAAAGATTCCATCAAAGAGTTGCTAGAACTGGTAAACAAATTCAATAAAGTCATAGGATATAAAATCAACATACAGAATCTCTGATATTTCTATACACCAATAATGAAGCAGCTGAAAGAGAAATCAAGAAACCGGTCTCATTTACAGTTGCACCAAAAACCATAAGATGCCTAGGAATTAACCTGACCAAAGAGGGGAAAGACCTATACTCTGAAAACTATAGAACACATATGAAAGAAACTGAAGAGGACACAAAAGAATGGAAAAACAGCTCATGCTCATAGAATAGAAGAATACATATTGTTAATATGTCTATACTACCCAAAGCAATTTATACATTTAGTGCAATCCTTATCAAAATACCACCAGCATTTTTCACAGAGATAGAACACATAATCCTAAAATTTGGTGGAACCACAAAAGACCCCAAATAGCCAAAGCAATCTTTAAATAGTAAAGCATCGCTGGAGGCATAACAATTCTGGACTTCAAATTATATTACAAAGCTGTAGTGATTAAAACAGTATGGTACTGCCACAAAAACATACACATAGATAAATGTAACAGAATAGTAAACCCAGAAATGGACCAAAAACTATATGGGCAAGTAATTTTCAGCAAAGCAGGAAAGAATATCCAATGAAAAAAACATAGTCTCTTTTTACAAATGGTTTGGTATAAGTGGACTGTAATATGCAAAAAAATGAAACTGGACCACTTACACCACACACAAAACTAAATTCAAAATGGAAGAAAGACCTAAATGTGAGACAGGAAATGATCAAAATCCTTGAGAACACAGGCAGCAACCTCTTTGACATTGGCCAAGCAAGTTATTATTCGATGTGTCTCCAGAGGCAAGAGAAACAAAAGCAAAATTGAACTATTAGGATTTCATCAAGATAAAAACATCTTTACAGTGAAGGAAATAATCAACAAAGCTAAAAGGCAAACTTCAGAATGAGAACAGATACTTGCAGATAACATATCTCATAAAGGGTTAGTACCAATATCTATAAAGAACCCATCAAACCCAACACTACAAAAATAAATAATCCATTTAAAAATTGGGCAGAATACATGAATAGACACTTTTTCAAAGAAGACATTCAGATGGCTAACAGACACATGAAAAGATGCTCAACATCACTCATTATGAGGGAAACACAAATCAAAACTACAATATACTATATCACTTCACACTTGTTCAGAATGGGAAAATTAACAACACCAGAAACAACAAATGTTAGCAAGGAGGTGGAGAAAGGGGAACCTTCTTACACTATTGGTGGGAATGCAAACTGGTGCAGCCATTCTAGAAAACAGTATGGAGGTTCCTAAAAAAGGTAAAAAATAGAATTACCGTATGATATAGCAATTTCACTACTAGGTATTTATGCAAAGATACAAAAATACGGATTCCAAGGGACATATGCACCCTGTTATTTATAGTGGCATTATCAACAACAGCCAAAGTATGGGAAAAGCCCAAATGTTCTTTGAATGGATAAATAAAAACTGGCATATATATATATATATGTATGTGTATATATATATATATATATATATACACATAATATATTACTCAGCTATAATAAAGAATGAAATCTTTCCATTTGCAATGAAGTGGATGGATCTAGACTATATTATGCTAAGCAAAATAAGTCAGTCAGAGAAAAAATACCATATGATTTAATTCATATGCAGAATTTAAGAAACAAAACAGATGAACATGGGGGGGAGAGGCAAATAATAAAATAGAATTTATCTATAGAGGGTCAGTGTAGGGGAGGTAGGTGGAGAGATGAATTAAATGGGTGGTGAAGATTAAGGAGGGCACTTGTGATGAGCATCTGGTGCTCTAAGTGATGAACTATAAATTTCTACTAGTTAATCTAACATTACACTGTATGTTAACTAACTGGAATTTAAATTAAAAAGTTAAAAAAAAGCACGTTGTTCTGTGAAATCACAAAACACTTTCATACCTAAGAAAATTTACATCATCCAATAATTTGTCCATATTCAAATTTTCTGAAATGTAATGCAAAAAATTATTTAATGGCTGTGTTTTATCTAATCTATATCCATAGTTCACATACTGCATTTGTTTACAGTACCCCTATATCTGTATTCCAGGGATTTGACTTTTTTAAAAGTCCAAATTAATTTCTTATAGAATGTCCAGCACTCTGTATTTCTCTATACCCTACATTTTCTATAAACTGGAAAGGTTTAATTTGATTCAGGTTAAATATTTTCGGCAAAATTATTTAGGTTACTTTGTGCACTTCTTTTTGTATACCATCAGGAGGTACATAAGGTTAGTTCGTACCATTACAACTGATCAGTTAATTAAGGTGGTGTTTGTCAGATAGCTTCATTGTAAGATACATTTTTTTTTACTTGTAATTAGTAAGTAACCTACGGATGATACATTGAAATTATGTGAATAGGGTGCTCACGAACAATCTTTTATCCAGTGGTTTTGATGCATGCCTGAAACAGGACACTGAGGTTATAAACTACTAATTTGTCTAAGTCTATTATTCCTCCTAACATTTATTAGCTGGCATTTTCTGTAATGAAGGGCTTTCCTTAGTCTACCTATCTCCCATAAATTTTTATTTATTCAAAGTGTTATATTCAAATGCAGTATTTATTGGTTTTGATTTTTTTTGACTCTAGATTTAATAAGTGCCAGCATTTTCAAGCAGGTTCCTGTGCTCTTGTGACATAACCATATTAGTACTTGAGCTCTTATTTGCTTACAAAGGCAATTTTTTCCTAGGCTCAACTTGTATTTTCCTTGCCTCAGACCTGGAATCAACCATTTCTCTATGAAGCCTTGGTACTTTTGAGAAGTGAAGGTAATTTAGAAACAAGAATCTGGGCATTAGGTGTGTTCATTGCTTTTTTGGAGTAGGAGCACTTCAAGACTGGTTCAGTGAATAGAAGATTTTGTTGTTTTGCTTTCAAATCATAAGCTCATATAGGTTTTAATTAAACTTTACTATTAGAGAGTTTTTCTTCATTTCTTAAATTTTATATCATCTTTTTCATACACCATAAATTTTGTCTTCTGATAATATTATTGAATATTTGCTTTATCTTTGTGAAATACATAAACATGAAATATTTTCAAATTAAATTATATTATGAATAGTATTACTAAACCTACTGGGTGATGCTTACTATTTTTTGTAGCTTCTCCTATTTTTAAAATATATTTCGTGAAGGATAAGTCAGAGGATTGTGTTTATAAGGTATGTGAAATCATTGTTTATGTTATCAGTTTAGATTCATTTGCCTTTTTATCTTCAACTTTAGGGTTTGTAATCCTTGACTTAATTTTACTTTTTAGGAAGGTATAACATTAATTTGGCTCAAAAATCAAAACCATACAATGAGATGGACTTAAGACAAATCTAGCTCTCATCTTTATCCCTTTTACTGTATTCACTACCCTTTAGTAATCATTTTCATTCCTTTATATTTTGGACAGTAATACCTCATAATCCCCTTCATTCATCTCACCCCTACCTCCCCTCAGACAAACACCAGTTTGTTCCCTATATTTAAGAGTTTCTTTTGTGTTTTAGATTCCACATGAGTGAAATCATATAGAACTTGGCTTTCTCTGATTGATTTATTTCCCTTAGCGTAATACCCTGTAGATTCAGCCATGTAGTTTCAAATGGCAGG
This sequence comes from Helogale parvula, assembly GCA_004023845.1. Taxonomy (NCBI): domain Eukaryota; kingdom Metazoa; phylum Chordata; class Mammalia; order Carnivora; family Herpestidae; genus Helogale; species Helogale parvula. Next base: position 100,282 of record PJEM01006021.1, on the reverse strand, counting down.
ATTTCATTTTTATGACTGAGTAATATTCCATTATTACACACATACATATCATACATATATAAATATATATAATGTATATATATACCACACACACACACACACACACACCTGTTTTCTACCTTTACATGTGTTTATATTCCACATATTTATATATTTCATATCTTTTTAACCCACTCATCTATGGGATGGGCATTTGGGTTGCTCCCGTATCTTGACTATTGTAAATAATGCTTCAATAGACATGGGGGTGCATGTATCTTTTTGAATCAGTGTTTTTGCATTGCTTGCTTAAATCCATAGTAGTGCAATTACTGATCATATGATAATTGTATTTTTAATTTTTTAAGGAAACTCCATGAGGTTTTCCACAGTGGATGCAGCACCAATTTACATTTCTATCAATAATGAATGAAGGTTCTTTTCTCTCCACATCTTCACCAATATTTGTTATTTCTTGTCTTTTTGGTACTGGACATTCTGAGAAGTGTGAGTTGGTATTTCATTAAGATTTTGACTTGTATTTCTCTGATGGTAAGTGATAGCATCTTTTCATGTGTCTGTTGCCCATACGTATGTATTCTTTGAGAAAATGTCTATTCAGGACCTCTGCCCATTTTTCAATCAGTTTGAGAATTTTTAGTGTTGAGTTGTATGACGTTTTAACACATTTTTGATATTAACTCCCTATCAGAGTAATATGTTGTCCCATTCACTAGGTTGCCTTTTTCTTTTGTTGATATTTTCCTTTACTGTGCTTATTAGTTCATTTGTATAATGCCTTTATTAAAATATATTTCACATACCGTACAATTAACACTTTATTGTTTTTTTGTCTTAGTATATTCAGAGTTGTGTAACCATCATCACACTCTAATTTCAGAACATTTTCACCACTCCAAAAAGAAACCCCATATTACTCACTCCCCATTTTCTCCCATGTCTCCACATGCCAGCCCTAGACAACCACTAATCTACATTCTGTCCTTATAGATTTGTCTGTTCTTGTCATTTTATATAAATGGAGTCATATAATATGTAACTTACTGTGTCTGGCTTATTTCATTTAGCATAATATTTTCAAAGTTCATCCTTGTTGTAGCATGTCAACCCAAATCCAGACTTTTTGTACTTTCCACTATACTATACTGTCTCACACAGAAGTAAGACTCAAGGGCTTGCATTGATAGGGCGGTGAGTACACCAGTTTGACGAGAGTAGAGCTTGAAGTTAAAGTCCAGAGTTGCTGTCTGGGTTCAGAAATTGGGACTAGTTTGTAGAGGGCTTAGAATTTATATTAAGGAATTTGAACTTTGTCCTGTACATTTTATAGCCACAGGGAAGAACTATAAAAAGAAAAACTGTTAAAATACTTAGTGTAAAGCTTATAACAATATTACATAAATTAATGTTAATATTATATTTGCGTTAAGGCTTTTTTTAATTCATTAATTTATTTATTTCTGAATTTACATCCAGGTTAGTTAGCATAGAGTGCAATGATGATTTCAGGACTAGATTCCTTAATGACCCTTACCCATTTAGTCCATCCCCCCTCCCACAATCCCCCCAGAAACTTTCTGTTCTCTATATTTAAGAGTCTTTATGTTTTGTCCTCCTCCCTGTTTTTATATTACTTTTGCTTCCCTTCCTTTATGTTCATCTGTTTTGTATCCCAAATTCCTCATATGAGTGAAATCAAATGATATTGTCTTTCTCTGAATGATTAATTTCGCTTAAGATAATATCCTCTAGTTCCACCCACACAGTTGCAAATGGCAAGATTTCATTCTTTTTGATTGAGAAGTAATACTCCATTGCCTATATATTCCACATCTTCTTAATCCATTCATCTGTTGATGGCTCTTTCCATACTTTTGCTATTGTCAATAGCACGGCTATAAACACTGGGGTGCATGTGCCCCTTCAAAACAACACAACAGTATCCCTTGGATAAATGCCTACTAGTGCAGTTTCTGGGTTGTAGTGTAAATTTTTAATTTTATGAGAAACCTCCATACTGTTTTTCAGAGTGGTTGCAACAGTTTGCATTCCTGACAGCAGTCCAAAAGAGATGCTCTTTCTCTGCATCCTCACCAACATCTGTTGTTCCTGAGTTGTTAATGTTACCCATTGTGATAGGTGTGAGGCGATTCTCTCATTGTGGTTTTCATGTGTATTTCCCTGATGATAAGTGATGTTGAGCATCTTTTCATGCGTCTGTTAGGCATCTGTTTGTCTTCTTTGAAAAAGTGTCTATTCTGGTCTTTTGCCCATTTCTTCACTGAATTATTTTTTTTTTTTGGTTTTCATTTTGATAAGCTCTTAATAGATTCATTGATATCTCTTTCTGTTGTTTTGCTATTGGTATAGAGGAATGCAATTGATTTCTGTGCATTGATTTTATATTCTGAGACTGCTGAATTCATGAAACAGTTCTAGCAGTTTTTTGTTGAAATGTTTTGGGTTTTCCATATAGAGTATCATGTCATTTGTGAGGAGTGTAAGGTTGACTTCCTCCTGGATGAGGCGGATGCCCTTTATTCCTTTGTGGTGCTGGGCATTCCAATACTATGTTGAATAACAGTGGCAAAAGTGGACATCCCTGTCGTGTTCCTGACCACAGGGGGAAAGCTCTGTTTTCCCCATTGCGGAGAATATTAGTGGTGGGTCTATTACATATGGCTTTTATTATCTTGAGGTATGATCCTTCTATCCCTACTTTCTTGAGGGGTTTTATCAAGAAAGGGTGCTATGCTTTGTCAAATGCTTTCTCTGCATCTACTGAGCGGATCATGTGGTTTTTCTCCTTTCTTGTAATGATATGATATGTCTCACTGATTGTTTTGTGGATATTGAACCAGGTATAAATCCCACTTGCCTGTGATGAATAGTTCTTTTAATGTATTGTTGGATCTGGTTGGCTAGTGTCATGTTGAGGATTTTTCATCCATATTCATCAGGGAAATTGGTCAGTAGTTCTCCTTTTTTTGTGGGGTGTTTGTCTGGTTTTTGAATCAAGGTAATGCTGGCTTCATAGAATGAGTTTGGAAGTTTTCCTTTCATTTATATTTTTTGGAACAGATTCAAAAGAATAGGGGTGTTAACTCTTCTTTAAATGTTGGGTAGAATTCCTCTGGAAAGACTTCCGGTGCTAGACTCTTGTTTTTTGGGATACTGTTGATTACTAATTCAATTTATTTACTGGTTACTGGTCTGTACAAATTTTATATTTCTTCCTGTTTCAGTTTTGGCAGTTTATATGTTTCTAGGAATTTGTCCATTTCTTTCAGATTGCCCATTTTATTGGTGTATAATTGTTTAAAATATTCTATTATTATTTGTATTTCTGATGTGTTGATTGTGATCTCTCCTCTTTCATTTGGTTTTATTTATTTGGGTCCTTAACTTTTTCTATCTTTTAAAATTTTTAAACATCTATTTATTTTTGCGAGACAGAGAGAGACAGATAATGATCAGGAGAAGGGCAGAGAGAGAGGGAGACACAGAATCCGAAGCAGGCTCCAGGCTCTGAGCTAGCTGTCAGCACAGAGCCCGATGCAGGGCTACAAACTATGAGATCATGAGCTGAGCCAAAGTTGGCCACTTCACCGATTAAGCCACCCAAGTTTCCCTCCTTTTTCTTTCTGATTAACCTGGCTAGGAGTTTAAAATTTTTGTTAATTCTTTTGATTTCATTGATCTGTTCTACTATTTTTTTGTTTTTGTTTTTGTTTTGATAGCTTTGATTTTTACTCTAATCTTTATTATTTCCTGCCTTTTACTGGGTTTGCTTTTTATTTGCTGTTCTTTTTCCATCTCTATAAGGTTTAAGGTTAGGTTGGTATCTGAGAATTTTCTTCCTTCTTTAGGAAGGCCTGGATTGCTATATACTTCCCTCTTATGGGTGCCTTTGCTGCATCCCAGAGGTTTTAGGCTATGGTGTTATCATTTCCATTGGGTTCCATTTAATTTTTAATTAATTCCTTAACTGCATGGTTAGCTCGTTCATTCTTTAGTAGAATGCTCTTTAGTCTCCAAGTATTTGTTATTCCAAATTTTTTCTTGTGGTTGACTTTGAGTTTCATAGAGCTGTAGTCTCAAAATATGCACATCAAAATCTCGATCATTTTGGACTTGTTGATGGCTGATTTTTGATCTATTTTGGAGAGTATTCTATGTGCATTGGAGAAGAATATATATTCATCTGCTTTAGGATGAAATATTCTGTATATATCTGTTAAGTCCATCTAGTCCAGTGTGTCATTGAAAGCCATTGTTGCCTTGTTGCTTTCTGTTTAGATGATCTGGCCATTGTTGTAAGTGAAATGTTAAAGTCCCCTAGTATTATGATAATATTATCAATGAGCTTCTTTATGTTTGTGTTTAACCGATTTATATATTTGGGTGCTTTCAGGTTTAGAACATGAATTTTTACAACTATTAGACCTTCTTGGTAGATACATCACTTAATTACGATATAATTCCCCTTCTCATCTCTTCTTACAGTCTTTATTTTAAAATGTAGATTGTCTGATGTGGGGAATAGACCTAGGAATCCTCCGAGCTTATACCAATGGGTTAACAAGGCACAGAGTAATAAAGCCATAGTATGCTCTCACCCAAGATTGGGTAAACACGATTGGCACCCTAAGAATAGGATGGTGCAAAGGCACCCTGAGAATAGTACAGTGCAAAGATGCCCCATGAATAGAGGGTGCTGATCCCCATAGAGAGTGATGGGCAAAGGCCCCCAATATTAAGGTGTATGAGGTAAGCAAGATTAGGGATGGAGGGCAAAAGTGCCCCATAATTTAGTACTAGAGCAGAGAAGCTACTTTCACAGGAAAATAGGACCAGGTTAGGCAAAACAAGTAAATTGGACTACTGACCACTGCGCTGTGAGTGAAGGTATCTTGTTAACCCTGAGTTTATTTCCCCTATCTGTCTTCTCCTCTAGGCTAGTTAAGACAGACATGGTACCTTCTGTCTGCTGTTAACAACCATCTGCCGTGTGCCTGCATTTTGTTTTATATTGACCCAAACCCCAAACAATGTATATCTTCAAAAACCTCCCTTTCCTTTGTGCCCATAAGGTGATGTTCACAGTTTCTTCATCTCATTGTGCCTGCCCGTCACATTTGTAAGCCTTTTGATCTTAATAAATATGGGGCAAGGACACTTATTTGGGGCTCTTGTCTTTTCTGAGACATTAGCAAGCTCTCTCTCTCCTATTTTTTAATCCTGCATCCTGCTCTCTTGCTAAGACAAGAGAGACCTTTAGACACACAGTCTATAACAATCTGAAATAAGAATGGCTACGTTGGCTTTCTTTTAGCAACCATTAGCATGATAGATGGCTCTCCATCCCCTTATTTTCAATCTGAATGTGTCATTAGGTCTAAAATTGGTCTCTTGTAAACAGCATATAGATGGATCTTATTTTCTTATCCATTCTGTTACCCGATGTCTTTTAATTGGAGCATTTAGACTACTGAGGTTTAGTGTGAGAAATGAAAGATGAGTTTATGTGGGGAGCTGCCAGAAGAACAAAGATCAGCCACCTGCAGGCAGGGCAGTGTTATCATTCCCCAGCTCAGCATTGGAGACAGTCGGTCTGGGTTTTCTTATTGGCCCCTCAGGCACTGTGTTGAAATTGCAGTTTCAGTTTCAGTTTCAGTTTCGGTTTCCCCTTTATTACTTGACCCTGTTTCTTAGCAACCAACCTAGGTCAGCTGCCTTGCTTCCCACCTTCTACCCTTTATAAGATATGTGTGTTCTCTCAATAAACGAGGCTTGATCAGAGACTTTGTCTTGCCTCCATTCTCTGTGCCCCCTGCCCCCCAATTCTCACTCCCTCCCTCAGGACCTGCACTGACTGACCTGCGGGACGGGTCAAGTGGCGCCCAACGTGTGCGGACTGAGTACGAGAGATCCAGTGAAGAAACCGATTGAAGATAAAAAGAAGAGAAAAAAAGAAGAGAAAAAGGTAGCTACCGAAGTTTAAACAAATTCATAGGGAGACAGCCACGCGGGAACCTGCTGTGTGGTCCAGTGCTGGGGTGAGTGATCGGAATTCCTGGGGAAGGGAATAAATGGTCTGACAGAGACCCTCAGGGCACGAGGAGTAAAGGTTAAGAAAAAGCAATTATTAGAATTTTTTCAGTTCCTCCATGAAGTCTGTCCTTAAGTGTTTTTCTAAAAGTAGAAAGAAAATGAGGAAAGTGAGTAAAGAGATTGCCCCGTTAAGTGTTTTTCTAAATATAGAGAATAAGGAAAGTGAGTAAAGTAAAGAGATTGCCCAGTTAAGTGTTTTTCTAATGTCTCCGTCTTGTTTGTAAAACCTCTGTGGGAGGGAATGTAATAGCCTCTGGTGTGTGTGTGTGAGTAAATGTGCGGCTCGGTTTGGCTTGCCTGCCGAGTTCGAGTTTGTGGCTCCATGGGTGGGCACCCTTAAGGTCCCCAGAAAGCCTACGGAGTCTGAGTGAGCCTGGTCTGCGACACCATGGTGAAAAGCATATGGTCTATGGCGGCATCAGAATAGTTTCTGATCGTAAGTCACAACGCTGCGTCCACTACAGCTAAGCTTCACCTAAGCTCCTTCGGGACACGGCCAGACAGGCATCTGATTGGTCTCCTCATTAGAGGAGGCACCCTACCCTTTGTTTGTCTTTGCGTCACCGTATGGCTAATAGCCCTACCTTATGTCAAAAGTTTGTGGCACTGGCCATACAGAAGGTACACGATACTTGGATAGAATTTTACATTATACATTATATGGATGACATTCTTCTGGCAGGAAGAGATGGCCAACAGGTGCTAAAATGCTTTGATGACTTACAATTATCCCTGTAGGCTCACGGGCTGCAAATAGCCCCTGAAAAGGTGGAGTTACAAGACTCTTACACCTATCTGGGTTTTCAGATTTCAGGAGCCCACATAACTACTCAAAAACTGGAGCTCAGATTAGACACGGTGCAGACACTCAACGACTTCCAAAAGTTACTAGGAGATATAAATTGGATTAGGCCTTATCTTAGGCTCACCACTGGACAACTCAAGCCTTTGTTTGACATATTCCAGGGGGACCCAGATCCCAAATCTCCTAGGTCTCTCACTAGTGAGGGCCGTCAAGCATTAAAGATTGTGGAAGAAGCCATCCACTCCAAGTTTGTTACTGCCATAGATTATGATCAACACCTGATGTTTATTATTTGCAAAACCTCTCTTACTCCTACAGCAGTTTTCTGGCAAAATAACCCCATTATGTGGGTGCATCTTCCCTCCTCGCCTGCTAAGGTTATCTACCCTTACTATTTGGCCATGGCTGATCTCATTGTTCTAGGGAGAGAACAAAGTGTAAAATACTTTGGCAAGGAGCCTGATTCCATCATACAAACTTACTCGAAAGGACAGCTTGACTGGCTTTTTCAGACTACTGATTGTTGGCCTATCGCATGTGCTTCTTTTTTAGGTAGGTTAGACAATCATTACCCACCTAACAAACTCCTACATTTCTTTATATAGCTAACTCTGTACCCCTGCTAGAGACTGCAGCCCAGATTAAACAGAGTTCCGGGGCTGCTCGTCTCTTTATGCAACTTCAGTCTTTAATTCATGAAAGAAAAAATCCTTTCTTCATTGGTTATTTAACAGCCCACACTGGCCTTCTGGGTCCTCTGTCTTTAGGCAATCAAAAGGCTGATTCAGCCACAAGAGGAATCTATAATATCATACTTCCCCAGGATACAGGAATAGAAGCAGCCTCAAGAGCTGATGCTACCCATCATCTTAGTGCCTGCACCTTAAGAATTATGTTCAAGATTTCCCGTGAACAGGCACGACAGATAGTAAAACAGTGCCCTTCTTGTGTTGTGCATTTACCTGTTCCTCATTTGGGAGTAAATCCTCGGGGACTAGTGCCCAATGCCATCTGGCAAATGGATGTAACACACATTTTAGAGTTTGGAAATCTAAAGTACGTCCATGTGAATGTTGATACCTACAGCGGCTTCCTATATGCTACCTTACAAACTGGGGAAGCAGGAAAGCATGTCGTAGCACACATGCTTTCTGCCATATAAGTGTTAGGGGTTCCAAAACAAATAAAAACTGACAACGGATCCGGATATACTGGGACCATGTTCTCTAAATTCTGTCAACAGTTACACATTAAACACATCACCGGGATCCCTTATAATCCACAAAGACAAGGTATAGTAGAATGGGCACATCTATCCTTAAAAAATACCCTTGAAAAGATAAAAAAGGGGAAATGGTACCCCATCAAGGGATCTCCCAGAAATCTTCTACATCATTCATTCTTCATTTTAAATTTTTTAACATTGGATAAGGAAGGACGCTCAGCTACTGAACATCTCTGGCATAATGACACACAAAGAACCTTTGCTACCATGCTTTGGAGGGACCCCTTGGATAATAAGTAGTATGGTCCTGACCCAGTCTTGATCTGGGGACAAGCAGCAGTGTGCATCTACTCACAAGCAGATGCAGCCCGATGGTTCCCGGAGAGACTAGTAAAGCAAATTGATCATAATACTCAGTCTTCCAGGGAGAAAAAAATCTCCTTGAGAGAAATCTTTGTCCTTTCTTTTATGGACCATGTTTGGGAAACGGTGACACCTTCTCTGGATGGTTGGAGAAATAAGATTAAGAAGCTTCAGGAAGACCTAGAGAAGAGGAGGAGGGAACTCATTGAACAGTCCCTTCCTCAGTGGATTTCATGGACTTCTACTCTACCTCTTCCCGCTTTTGGGACCTATTGTGGGTTTGCTGATCTTGGTGTCCTTGGGTCCTGTTCTCTTCAATAAGGTCATGGCATTTCTAAGGCAGCAAATAGATGCTATCAAGATGCAGCCTACCCAGGTCCATTATCATAAGCTCAATATGGCCAATCAGGAGGCTGATGAAGAGCTATATTATGGCAAGAGGCGTGGGCTGGTTAGCCAATGATGGGTAAGAGGGGCCTTACCATCCTATCAACCTAAGACAGGATACTCAGACATAGGCTTCTGGGTGTGCCAATGACAGGTAAGAAGGATTGGCAGGCCTCCAACCTAAGACAGGCAGAGTCCTTTCCTTGCCTATACTATCATATTCTGGAAGAAGCCCTTTTTGAAATAATAAAAAAGCAGGACCTGTGGGGATCTGCCAGAAGAACAAAGATCAGCCACCTGCAGGCAGGGCAGTGTTATCACTGTAGAGTTGGAGTTTTCTGGTGGTGTTCCCTTGTTCTTTCTAGTCTTTGTTGCTTTTGGTCTCCCCCCCCCCCCCATCTTTTTTTCCCCTCACAGATTCCCCCTTAAAAGTTCTTGCAAGGCTGTTTTAGTGGTCACAAACTCATGTAATTTTTGTTTGTCTGGGAAATTCTTTTATCTCTCCTATTTTGAATGACAGTCTTGCTGGATAGAGAATTCTTGGTTGCATATTTTTCTGATTCAGCACACTGAATATATTCTGCCACTGCTTTCCGTCTTACCAAGTTTCTGTGGGTAGGTCTGCAGCAAACATCTGTCTTTCCTTGTAGGTTAAGAACTTTTTGTTTCCCTTATTGCTTTCATGATTCTTTCCTTGCCTGAGTATTTTGTGAACTTGACTATATATGCCTTGTTTATGGTTGGTTTTTGGTCAATCTAATGGGAGATCCCTGTGCTTCCTAGATTTTAATATCTGTGTATTTCCCCAGGTTAAGAAAATTTTCCACTATGATTAGCTCACATAAACATTCTACCCTTTATCTCTCACTTCATCTTCTGGGACAACTATGATTTTGAGGTTATTCTTTCTTAATGAGCCACTGAGTTCTCTAATTCTTATATTGTGCTCTTTTGCCTTAGTCTGTCTCCCTCTTTTTTGCTGCTTCATTATTCACCATAAGTTTGTCATCTATATCACTGATTTGCTGCTCTGCTTCATCCATCTTGGTCACCATGACATCCATTTGATATTGCAGCTCAATTATAGCATTTTTTATTTCATCCTGACTAGGTTTTATTTCTTTTTTCTGTGAAGAAAGGTATTCTAATCTATTTTCACCCCCAGCTAGCTTCCTTATTATCATGATTCTAAATTCTGGTTCAGACATCTTACTTGTATCTGTGTTGATTAAGTCCCTGGCTGTAATTTCTCTCTGTTCTTTCTTTTGGTGTGAAATCTTTCATTTCATCATTCTGAAGGATAAAAAGGAATAACATAAAAATTATAAAATTAAAAACAATACAAAAAATCAAATAAAAGAGTCTAGATCCCAGGTGTGTTTTTTTCTGGTTGTTGACAGAAATTTGATAGATTTTGAGAAAAAAGGGAATGAAAAGAAAAAAAGGGAAAAAAGGAAAAAGCTTGAAAATTTGAAAAGTGAAAATAAGGTAGAATAAAATGAAATTAGGAAAGTAAAATAGAATTTCAAAATTTTAGAAAAAGTAAAAAATATAGTAGAGAAAAATTAAAGAAAAATATTTTTAATAAAAATGGAAAACACAAATAAAGTTTTCTTTCTGTATTCCAGAATAAGAAAAGAAAAAGAAAAAAATTAAATAGATGGATGGCAAAACAGAATGAAATACAAATGAAATTATATCCAGTTTCTCCTAGAAGTGAACTATGAAGCACGTTATAGTCCTTAAACTTAGAAGGCAGAGAGACTTGTGGTGTTCCTCAAGAGCACAGTTGGCCCAGTTAGGTGGAGCTTAGTTTAATGGCTCTGTTTTCCAGTTGATGGCGCTGCTTAGCTTACTGGGGTGGTTTGTTGTGGCATGTGTAGACATGTATGTGCATGTGCGGGAGGGGTGAAAATGGTATCACCCAGCTTCCCAGTCTCTAGTATCAGAACTCTGTGCTCGCCTGGCTGGTTATCAAGCAGCCCTCTTTTGTCTCTAGCTTCTATCAACTCTCCACTTCTACACTGTCTGTGACCAAGCTGTCAGGCTCCCTGGTGGCACCTCCCTCCTGAGTTTTATCTCAAATGGGGCTGTGTTTCCTGTCCCCTCACTTCTGAGGGACTGCAGCTTTGACCTAACCTGATCTTCTGGGGGAAGCTCTCCCCAAGCAATGCCCAGCTGTCACCCACCCCCAGGAAATTTCCTGAGACCATGCTGCAGCCGATGAGCACGCAACCATGTAGCAGCATCGATTCAAGGATTTTGGAAAATCACAACACATATCAAGTGCCAGGCTTCACCCTTAGCCTCCTTGTTCCAACACCAGCGACTATGGTTGTTCTCCAGAGTCCACTGGGATCTTTACCTGCTGAGAGGCTGCACAGCCTCTAATACATGTCCTCCTAGCAGAGGAATTGCCTCTCCCCGTGTGGCCCGAGAACCCATTGGACCTCACTCTCTGCTCCGGAGATTTGCTCTTCCTACCAGGGCACCACCAGATATCAAGCTGCAGAGTTTTCATGGAATATAAACTTTCTCCTTTCTACCACTTTTGCTCAGTCCCTTTCTGCTGTTTCCACTGATTCCACTCTTTCTCTTTCTCTAGCTGCTTTGGAGAGGGTGCTTTCCCATACTCTCCCTATCTCCTTCCTCTCTTTCTGCCCTCTTTGGCTTCTCTCTCCCCTAGTTCGACTCTCTTTGCTGTGTACCTATGGAGTTCTGTGGTTCACGTTGTGAAGATTGTTGTATTAATCCTCAAATCAGTTTTCTAGGTGTACAAGATTGTGGGGAACTACCAGAAGAGCTGCCAGAAGAAAAGATATGTGCCTCGACCTGCAAGAGCAGCCACACCTGCACAGCTGAGCTGCCTTATCACTTCCAGCTCAGGGCCTGTAGGCTGGGTCCTCTTATTGGTTTCCCAGGTGCTGTGCTTTTAGTTTCTCCCTTATCCTGCCCTTGTTTCTTAGCAACTGACTTACGTCAGCTGTCCGCCTTCTACCCTTTATAAGACGTCCGTGGTCTCTCAATAAATGAGGCTTGATCAGAGACTTGTCTTGCCTCCATTCTCTGTGCCCCCTGCCTCCCAATTCTCACTCCCTCCCTCAGGACCTGAGTTGATCGACCTGCTGGACGGGTCACAAGATGATTTAATGTTGATCTAGCTGCATTTCAGGGACAAGAAATGCAAAAAAATCTTTCATGCTGTTCCACCATCTTGGTCCCTCCTTGAGTCATTAGCCTTTTATTTATCTTACTGTGTGGTTCATTTGACAGAAGTAAGAATATATGTGTTTAATATTCTTATACATTCTTTTTTAAATGTTTATTTATTTTGAGATAGAGTGTATGAGTGCATTAGACAGGGAGAGAGAGAAGAAGAGGTAGAGAGAAGGAGTGAGGGAGGGAAGGGGGAGGGGGAGAGAGAGAGAGAGAGAGAGAGAGAATGAATATCAAGCAGGCACCACATTGTCAGCTAAAAGCCCAATAGAGGTGCTTAATCAGGAACCATGAGATCATTACCTGAGCCACAATCAAGAGTAAGGCACTTAACCCAGTGAGCCACACAATGTTCTCATATATTCTTATTTCCCTCCTTTTCTTTTTACATAAAAGGTAGAATACTACTATAACATGTTTTAAACTTTGGGTTTTTTTTGCTGTGATCATCTGCTACATAACCTGAAATTTGTAATGTATCTTGGAAATCACTACAAAAGAAGTTCACAGATATTTTCCTAATTCTTTTTAGGCTGTATAATACAACGTTCTTTGAATATACCATTATCTACTCAACTAGTCCCCTATTGTTGGACACTTTTGTGTTTCCAACTTTTGCTATTAAAAACTTATGCTGCAGGGCACCTGGGTGGCTCAGTTGGTTAGGCATCCAACTTCGGCTCAGGTCACAATCTCACATTTCGTGGGTTTGATCCCCATGTCAGGGGATGTCTGTGCTGACAGCTAGGAGCCTGGAGCCTGCTTCAGATTCTGTGTCTCCCTCTCTGCCCCACCACTGCTCATACTCTGTCTCTGTCTCTCAAAAATAATAAATAAACGTTAAATTTTTTAAAAATGCTGCAATAATGAACCTTGTACACTCTGCTGTTCAGTATTGTGGAGGTATGTCCTCAGAGTAGATGTCTAAAAGAATTGCTGGGCACTGGGTAACTGAATATACAGATTTGTTAGATATTGTCAAATTCTCCTCCTCTAGTCATATATTGCATTAACACTAGCAATGTAGTACAGTATCTATTTTCCTCAATGTCTCATAACAGAGAATAAAGTCATGCCTTAGGATTTGCCCAATAAACGGTATCTCAGTGTAGGTTTAATTTGTATTTTTCTTATATGAGTTAACTTGAACAGTTGTTCATATACCTAGGGGCTATTTGTCTTTTTTTTTTCTCTTCCTTGTCTGTTTGTGTCTCTTGTTCCTTTCATTCTAGGATTTTCAAAAACCAAAGTTCTTGGGGCACCTGGGTGGCATCCGACTTCAGCTCAGGTCATGATTTTGCAGTTTGTGGGTTCAGGCTCCACATCGGTCTCTGTGCTGACAGCTAGCTTTGAGCCTGGGGCTTGTCTTCAAATTCTGTGTCTCCCTCTCTCTCTGACCCTACCCCTGCTCACGCTGTCTCTCTCTCTCTCAAAAATAAATAAAACATTTTAAAGAATCAAAATTCTTGAAATCAGGCATCAGTCAGCCTTTGAATGGATGGCAGCAGATAGTTTTCACTAACTGCTGGTAGGATAATTTTGTACCACATCCCTGCTTCCTGTCACATACTAAGACCCTTAGAAAGTCAGAGCAGGAATAATCCTTTGAGATTAGCTAGTTCAGTCCCCTCATATTATGGATGAATAAACTCATGCCCAGAGAGTCGGAGGGACTTTCTTTAGTTCATACAAAATTAGTGCTAGTGTGGAAATTGAACTCAATTTCTCTTTACCTCAGGGAAACTTCAAATAAATATAGAAATGACTTATGTGCTTATTGTTGTACTTTTATTCAGGGTATACAAACAAGTTTTTGGGAAGAAACTTCTCTTAATGTTCTCTATTAGCCCAAATTGTAAACATTGGTAATAAATCTTCATTAGTGTATTTAAAGCTCATTTGTTATAGAAGTATAAAAACAAAGAATGTCAGAGCTCCTTTGAATCCTGAGATCCAAAGATGTAGAATGTATCAGAGAGGGAGACCAAGAGGGTCATTTAGCCTGGAGCCACATCTTTACTAGGGTGTGGTATTTGAGAAATCTTCATATAAGGTTAAAATGTATAATTACTGTACTTTTGTGACTGTGATGATAGCTTTAGTTTTTTAAATAGACACTCTTAAAATGCATCACAAGTTTTCTAAGCTTGTCTCCTTTCTGTACTTTTTAAAATACCCAGAGGGGCCTTGAGAGTGACTTGCCTATGATTATCAAGAAAGCTAGTAGCATAACAAAGTACCTGGGTGGCTCAGTCAGTTAAGCAACTAACTCTTGAGTCAGCTCAGGTCATGATCTTATGGTTTGGTTCATGAGATTGAGCCTCAAGTTGGGCTCTTAGCTGACAGTGTGGAGCCTGCTTAGAATTCTCTCTCCCTCTCTCTTTGCCTTTCCCCAATTCATGCTCACACTCTCTGTCTCTCTGACTCTCTCTCTCTCTCTCAAAGTAAATAAATAAACTTAAAAAAAATAAAGCTAATAGAAGAACTGACACCAGAACACAGGTTTGTTGACGACTAGTCAGAATGCTTTCTGCTGCACCATACTGCTTCACAAGAGCTAGTAGCTGTCCTTTTACAAGTCAAGTCAACTTACCTTTATTCCAATCATTAAGCCCTCTGGCCAAAATGCACAACCCCATGCCTCTTAAACCCACCATCTTGGAGCTCATCACTGGGCCTACTCTTTGGAATAGTTGTCTTTCCTCGTGTCATACTCAAGCAAAGAGTTGACCACAATCTTGATAATAACTCCCATTTATTGAGAATCTCCTATGTGCCATGCACTTTACCTGTGTTCATTCAAATCCACAGAACAGTCCTGCATGGTGAGCAATACTATTCGTTTTTCACAGATGACTAAACAGAGGTTAAGAGACTTATCTAAGATTATACAACTAAATAAGTGGCGTAGCTGGTATCTGAAACCACGTTTATCTGACTGCAAAGCCTGTGTTCAATCCAATTTAGCTCATGTAACTCAACTGAGATGCATGATAATCCTGAGAGGATATATACAAGGGTCAAAGCAAAATTACCTTCACAGAGCACTCAGCCTATCCAGGATGAAACAGTTGGTGGCTGGGACTTAATAAGCTGATAAACAGTTTCTCTGTAGTGCTACCCTATGGGCCAGTCCTCTAATAGCAAGTCCTCCTGCAACCCAGAAGTTACTTACTTGACCAAGTGTCTTATAATAAGTTCCAGCATCTCTCGGTTCTTTTCAGGTAGCTTATATACCAGGGAATGAATAGCTCCCAGCCGGTAATCTAGGTTGTCAGACTCTGAGAGAGAACAGAGAGAGACAATTTTGCCTTTTGAGCAAGTGTATCAAGTAAACTCTCATACCACACACACACACACACACACACACACACACACAAATTGACACAGAGACACAAATAGACAAAAAGAGACACAGAGATAAATAGGCATGGAAAATAATGGTAAGGAGAAACCAAGAAAAAAAAGACTAAGATGGAGAGTGAAAGACCAAAAGACACAGAGACCAAAAGGCAAAAAGAGAGACAAAAACAAAGAAATAGGCCTACAAAGATAATGAAAGTAGAAGACAGAACAGAAAGATGAGAACATAAGACGATCTCTGAGGAAATCAGAGTTCTAGGTATAGCAGGTTGTTCCCAAAGTTCTGCATGTAAACTTCCACTGTAAACCCTTGACCACCCATCTTGATATGGTGATGGGAGGTATGGTCATTCTCTGGGTTCATGTGAAAATCACTGAGACAGCTCAGAATAAAGAGCAAAGGTCCCTTACCTCCACAAAAATTCATCATGAGGACAAGTCCTATGAATTTTCCTGCACACCACAGAGGGTACCAAGCAAGAGAAGGGTCATGTAGAGATAGGGATGGATGCTCATACATATAGTGGCCTCAGCCACAAAAAATTTTTTTTGAAATTGCAAATGATTTTATTTTAAACTTAGATCTGGTCAAAAGGGTTCTTTTTTTAAAAATAGTTTATTACCAAGTTGGTTTTCTTTTTTTTAAATGATTTATTTATTTTTGATACAGAGAGAGACAGAGCATGAGAGTGGGAGGGGCAAAGACAGGAGACACAGAACTGGAAGCAGGCTCCAGGCTCTGAGCTAGCTGTCAGCACAGAGCCTGACACAGGGCTCGAACCCACGAATGTGAGATCTGACCTGAGCCGAAGTTGGAGGCTTAACTGACTGAGCCACCCAGGTGCCCCACCAAGTTGGTTTTCATATAACACCCAGTGCTCTTCCCCACAAGTGCCCCTCTCCATGACCATCACCCCCCTTCCACTTCCCCTCTCCCTCTTCAGCCCTCAGTTTGTTCTCAGCATTCAAAAGTCTCTCATAATTTGCCTTATTCCCATTCCTGCCAAACATTTTAACGTGGTTATTTATACTTTATTTCCCATTCAATGTTCCACCATAACCCTCAGTTTTATCATCTATAAAATGTGATGCTAGCACTAAAAGATTAGGAGTAATAATTCACAGCACAATTTAAAAGTCATGCTAAGTAAAATAAGTCAGGCGGAGAAGGACAGATACCATATGTTTGCACTCATAGGTCTAACAGGAGAAACCTAACAGACGACCATAGGGAGGGGAAGGTGGAAAGAGAGTTGGAGAGAGCAAGGGACACAAACCATGAGAGACTACTGAATACTGAAAACGAACTGTGGACTGAAGAGGGAGGGGGAGCAGGGAAGGGGGTGATGGTCATGGAGGGGGGCACTTGTGGGGAGAAGCACTGGGTGTTATATGGAAACCAATTTGATAATAAAATATTATAAATTAAAAAAAAAGAAAAGCATTTGAAAAGGCAAAGTGATGAAAAAAAGCTAAAACAGCAACTGTTTAAGGGAACAATTTTGTTATCTTCTAGTAACATAAGGTAGTGCTCTTGTTCTGATGGAAGAAGCACAGTCAATAAAGTCCTCATATCTGTCACATCCCTCATGTTTGCCAGTTTTGTCCAACCTACTCAACTTACATTGATTTATGAAGAATAATATAACATTTGAGTTAGCAAGAATACTCTCATTTAGCAGTGGACACAATCTGTGGATGTGTTTTTTTTCTCTCACTTTCACTCAAGTCTTCTAGGTTTATTGCTATAAACATTATTAAGAAGCCAAAACAACACAATTAACTAGTAACATAAATACTTACTGGCAGCAGAGACCAGCTCTTTGTGAAGTCTGTAGGTCATGACAGGTTCAGAAAGGTTCCTGAAATTAAGGAACACTGTAAGTTCCTTTGGGGAGGGAATATCCAGGCCTTAGATTCTGTTTTATGGGCAGCAAGGCTTAAGTTTCTGAGCCCCATAGCTTAGTGTGAATATATACATTTTTCTCTTCACCTGAAACTTTGTCAGAGGAACCCTAGTTAGTAGCAATTCAATGAAAAGCCTGCAAAAGCATAGGCAAACTAGTCTAGCAAGGTCTCCAATTACTTCCTAAAAGTAAAAGGAGTTTCAAACCAGTTCTGCAAAATTATAAAGTGGACCCACTCTGAATGCTGTTATAAAGGCCTTGCAGTTTGATAGTTCTTTAGTTTTCAAAGTGCTTCATATCTGTCCTACCATCTGATCCTTCCAATGATCCTATGAGATGGGGCAGTTATTCCAGTCCCAGTTTAATGGAGAAGAAAATTGAAGCCCAATAAATTTCTTTATTTAGTAAAGAAATAATGGCTGAGCACCTATGAGTGCCTAGCATTGTGCCAGATATCAGGGATCCAGAGATAAAAGAGAGCCCAAACCTCCAAGGAGGTAATAGTCTAGTTGAGAAGAGTGCCATATACAAAATTTGCAATGTAAAAGGACCAGTGTGATAAAATAAAGGTAGGTGGTGTGTGGCTCAGAAGAAGTAACAACTTATAATAATAATAGTAAACTCTTCATTGTTCTTAGTGATTTGCACATATTTACTAATTCAATCCTCATAACAACTCTGTAAGGTGGATATTGTTATTATCTCAATTTCATAATGAGGAAACTGAGGTTCAGAGACATTAAATAACTTATCCAAGACCACACATGGCTAGTAAATGGCAGAACTAGTCAGTCTATCTTGAGTTTGTGCTCTTAATCACTGTTATAGTGCCTACCACTGTTATTATTGTAGTAATCCAGTTGAGAGACAATAGAGGCCTAAGCAAAAATAGTGGCATCAGGGATAGAAAGAAATGATAAAGAGAATTATTTAAAAGACATTAAAGACAGAACTTCTTCAATGATTGAGTATACTAGTGAGGGAGAAAGTCATGTGGTTTGGGAGACTGGATTGAATACCAGTTGATTCAGAAGGAAGTGGAGATCCTAAGCTAGAGGGAGTTTTAGGATAGCCAAAGGGAAATGTCTATTAGGCAGATGGAAGGATTCCCTTCTAAATCTGAGAAGTGAAAATCATGAACCTGGGTGAGTAATTAAAACCATGAGAACAGATACCACTGCTCAAGGAGAGATGACCAACTTACAGCCAATAGCTACATGAGGACTTCCATTTATTATTTGTCCAGAATAGTGTATAAAAAGAAATGGAATTGAACCAGTCATCAGAATATTAAAAATTTGAAATATTTCACATAAAAATCCATATTTTATAACTCTATGGAAAAACTGAAAGATTTGGCTATATTGGGCCTATATGGTTATTTGTGGAAGTAAATTGTCGGGGACTGCCATGTTTCTGTCTGCCTCAAGGCAAGGATTATTCACTCAGCAGAGTGAGCAGTAAACAAGATTTGCATCTGGAAGTTGGCGACAGTCATGCTGAGATAGACCAGAAGGCCTAGATGCATAAGATCAATACCATTCAGTGTTAATTCTCCGCCTCCCAGCCTTGCTGAAGGCAGATGGGGGCG